>JAJOZX010001389.1:470000-637500 GCA_023014485.1 Bathynomus jamesi | reverse complement strand
AGTATTGACTTATGATTTATAAATCTATTTGTTTTTGTATCATAATTTATTAATAAACACAAAATTATGTCAGTTTTTATTAAATTTGTCCGATTTCATTGAAATAGATAGTTAATTCTGGGACACCCTGTATACTTAAACTCATAAAATCAAGATGTAACAAAAGAAAATCCAAACTTGGCATAAAAAGTGACATATATATATATATATATATATATATATATATATATATATATATATATATAATATATATATATATATATATATACTGTATATATATATATATACTGTATCTAGGGGCCTATAATAAATAAAAATGTTATCAGGACACCATTTGGCCGTTCTGTCAAACAAAACAATATTTAAATAAGGAGATAGAAATGACTGTTTCTTTGTTTAATTAGAAAAATAAATGAATTAGTTGATCACAGTGATTAACAATTATTTATACTGAATTTGTGCAATATTTCAATGAATGATTAATTAATTATTAGCAGTAAGGAATGATTCTTATACAGTAAAAGAGTTAAATGCTACAACAGTGACAAGAAACACTAATTTAGGTAATGAGATATACGTTATTGAACACACAGTAATAAGTAATTAAGCTAATAATAACTGAGGTAATGAAAGTATGGAATTGGTACAATAAACGGATTTGGCCTAAACTGCAGTCATAAATGCTTGATTAGCTTGAACAGTATTGAGGACACTTTGAAAATAGCCTATTCAGTTCGGCTGGGAGTATATTGAGTTTGTAAGCTACGCAGAAGTAGTTTAACATGACGGAGTAAACGGTAGGCCAAATGCGCCGGTAGATGGGATTTTGATGAGGAAGACAACTCTGAAGACGGAAAGGCTTACAGGTTTAAACTGCGTGACGAGGTCTTGTTGTAAGAAAGATGAAGCTTCGCCGATCGAATTGTGGTGAAGGATGAGTGAGGCTAGAGTCATAAATTTACCTTAAATTTACCTTAAAGCGGTTCTGCCTCAAGGGTGCGCTGCTCCCACGAAGTCCGCTCAGCGCATCCTGAGGCGGGGCCACGACGGGGTCGCCACCCTTCTTTTCTCTTGATTCTGCCATACGATTTGGTCCCCTATTGAATTTGTGGGGGCTGGTCTGGCAGAGGAATACCCTGGCACTGTGGGTTGGTCGGGTATGTTGGCTAAAAACATGTCCAAGTGTTTTTTAAAAGTATCTACTGGGCCTGCACTTATGTCTCTAAGGTACTGAGGCAAGGAGTTAAACAGGCGAGAACCCTGCCTAGAGATACTATTATAGTGAAGGGTTTGAATCCTTCTCAGACTGTTTGGTGGGAGGTGATATTTTTTACACATTCTGCCAGTTCTTGTTAAGGTGGGCACAATTGGTTCAGTATTCAGTATTGGGGGCAACTAAAAGCCCTTCTATAATTTTCCATGTGTAGATTAGGATGTATCTCTCAAACCTTCTCTCTATGGAATAAAGGTTGAGGCCTCTGAGCTTATCCCAGTAGTTTAATTTGTTTTTACTCACCTGTTGCCCATCAGGTTGTTTAATATACGAGGTAAAGGTTTTTTGTAGGCCCTCAATTTTTTGCAATTCATTCTGTTTGTGGGGAAACCATAATTGAGAGCAGTAGTCAATGCGTGGAAGGACAAGTGATTTCCACAGGGTAAGCATGGTCATACTGTCCCTAGTTCTGAATGTCCTCAGTATATATCCTATTAGTTGTTTGCATGATGAGGTTACTTTGTCAATGTGCATGTTGAATGTTGCATCTTCAGATAATATAATCCCTAGATCCCTGACATGATCAGTTTGTACAATATCTTTTCCTGTAGGCCCAGTGTAGTTGAATTGTTCTTTCAGGTATTTATTTGGTCCATACTTAATTAGTTCAAATTTGTCTTCATTGAAGGCCATATTGTTTGCATCTGCCCATGCATATATAGTTTGTAGATCTTTTTGTAGCTCTACACAGTCTTCTTTTTCTGTAATTGGTCTTAGTATTCTGGTATCATCTGCGAATGACAGGAGAGAGCTTCCTAGGTTACAGTTTATATTGTTTAACATTATAATGAATAGAATTGGTCCCAGAACTGTACCTTGCGGCACTCCACTAATCACTTCTTTTTCTATAGATCTTGCTCCATTTACAATTGTTATTTGTTTTCTGTCAGAGAGAAAAGCATGGATCCATTTTCCTCTTTTTCCACAAATACCAAGTTCTTTTAGTTTATGAAATAATATACCATGGTCAACCTTGTCAAAAGCTTTTGCAAAGTCTAGATAGATGACATCAACATTGTGGTTTTCTCCCAAATATTGTAGGATTGTATTGCAATGGTCTATAAGTTCAGTAAGGCAGGATCTCTTGTGTCTGAAGCCATGTTGAAAGTCTTCTAAGAGATGTTCATTTTCTATAAAACTGACAATGTGCCTTTTCAGGACTTTCTCAAATATTTTAATAATGTGGGAAGTCAAGGATATGGGTCTATAGTTCTTGACTTCCTTTCTTTTGCCTCCTTTGTAGATTGGAGTAATATTTGCTTGTTTCATGATTGGTGGTATTCTACTGGTGTCTAGTGAGGATCTCCACAGGATTTTCAAAGGCAGAGATAAAGTATGTTTGCATTCCTTAAGAATCTTGGCTCCAATTCCATCTGGACCAGGGGCTGAACTCCCCGGTAGTTCTGTTATTGCCTGTTGTATATCTCTAGTGGTTATTTGTATATCTTCCAATAATGGTCTGGCTTGATCATTTTCTTCTCTATCAAAAAACGCTGTAGTTTTTATTTTCTTTGCTACTACAGGGGTACTCCAGCTTAAAGCATATTGAGATTGTAGAATGTTTGCCATTTCCTGTGTATGAGATGTGAGAGTTAGTCCATCTTTAGCAAGCAATGGGCCAATGCTCGTTTTGATAACTGCTTTGCGTTTAGCATAGCTAAAGAAGAATTTGCTATTTTCCTTTATAGTGCCAATAGCTTTGTGTTCATTATCAATATTCTCTCTTATGGTTGACTCCTTTATTTTAAGTTCTAACATCAGTATCTGATTCCGGATGTTACTATGTCTTGTATCACTTAATTGCTTTGTCAGTTGTTTAGATAGCTTTGTTCTCTTTCTCATAAGTGTCCTTCTGTATCTGTGTTCTTTTGTCCGGTGCTTCTTTGCACTATCGTTTTTCTTTGGTGTGTGCTTGTATAATGCTGATGATAGCAGGTATTGTATTCTACTCCAGCAATCTTCTGGCTCTAGGTTTTCTAATTCATCTTCCCAGTTTATTTCTCCCAGGCAGTTATTTATTGATGTCCAGTCTGACTTGTGCAGGTTTAGGTCAGAGTATGGCAAGTTCGTTTGGCATGGGTCTTGCTTACATTTGTGGAGAGACAAGTTTGTGAATATGTGCATGACATTGTGGTCGGAGTGTATGGTTGGTGTTATAACAATGTGGTCAATTGTAGTTGCATTATTTGTCAGCACTAAATCTAGGATATTATTTTTTCTAGTTGGGCAGTGGACATGTACTAGGAGCAGTTTTTCCATAAACTCACTCAGGTGTTTTGATTTGGACCTTTTTGTCCCTGATTTCGTACAACCATATTGGTTCCAGGTGCAATTTGGGAGATTAAAGTCTCCTGTAATGATTAAGTCTCTTGTTGAGTCTACAATAGCTGGGCATTGCCTGATTTTTTCCAGGACTTCAGTGAGCTCTAGATGGGAGCTATCTGGGGGGCTATAGATATTCACTAGTATTGTCTTCTTTATTTATACTGAGCATGATGATTAGGTGTTCACAGGCCCCATTTGAGTATGCCATGAGCAGTAGGGTGGATCACTTTTCACTTTTTTTTAAATATTATAGCTGGTCAAAGTTTTTCCCATGAAGTGGTTCAGTGGAAGTACACTGACACCATTTTTACCAAAATCGATCAATATTTAGGGGTCGCGCATCGACCTTGAAAATTTCAATTTGGGAAATTTGGCCAAATTGACAATTTTTTACTGAATAAAGATAAATCATCAAATGACCATATTTTCTGAATCCTCTCAGTGAAAGAAATCCTCTCAGATACTTACCAAGTTGATAGGACAAGTGGTTTAGAAGTTATACTCACCTTGAGATAGCATTAAAATTTAAAATACCGTATTTGTCCCCGTACCACCATATGCTGTCTGCCATTGTCTGCTTTTTAGGATAAGATAAAACGAATAAGGAAAGATCAAATGTATTTTGTATTAAAACGGTTTACCGATATCACTAAAGGCACTTATCCGGAGCCCCTAACTAGGTTCAAAAACTGTATGAATCATGGTTAGAACACACGTCATCTTAAGGCGTGCGCCATGTACTCTCTCTGCTAACTCCCTTTCCCTCTGCGCTACGTCATCTTGGCAAGTGACGACTTCTTGAAGTCACCGAGTTCTTTCCGGCTCTTTTCCACTAGCTGAAGAAGACCCTGCAGCTGTGACTCGTCTTTTGTGACAGTGTTCGCGTAATCTTCTATCAGTTTTATCCCTCTCTCTGCCACGTCGTTGGTAACTTTCAGATGCGAGATGACATTCTTCAGATCTACAGATCTACAGAAGCTAAGGCTAACAAAGACCCTAAGATCCACTCTAAGGTTAGCCCGAGAGAAAGGAAAGAGTAGGGGGTTAAGAGAAGAGAAGAGAATAAGGGGTTAAGTAAGGAGGAACACCTATCACTCGTGGGTTAACATTCATTCAGAAAAAGAGAAAAAAAAGGCTCACCATCATCATCCGCCGGCCACTGCCGACAAGTCAGAAAAATAGTCGGAGAAAATAGGAGAGGGGTGAAAGATGAAAAGAAGTAAAATAACAACGCTTACAAACCATGCAAACACAGTCTTAACTCACTGTCATACCATGCAAACTACAAACATGCAAGAAAAGAGGGTTACAGACGTGCAAACTAAGGAGAGGATGAGAAAAAAAAAAAAAGTAGGTAAAGTAAAACAAAAAGTGGGTTAGTTTACGCTACGAGCTACATCTACGTTCGTGTTAGTCTAATATTTATTTTTTATTTTTTTTATTGCTGGCATCAAACGCTGGCATGTCACAAGCTGGCATTCATCATCAACAGACTCATCCTCGAGCACCACCACCAGAGCTCCCGTTGCTAACTTTGTTTTTTTATTTTAAACAACGTTAATACTTTCAAAATGTCTGTCAAGACGGTTCTTAAACATATTAACGGTGGTAGAATGAACGACTGATGCGGGAAGATTATTCCATTTATCAATTACTTTAAACGCAAAGAAGTTTTTAGCGATATTAGTAATGAAACGTCTGCCACGCAACTTAAATCCGTTATTGCGAGTATTACTATTATCGAAAATGAACAATTTGTCAAAATTTACGTTATCGATATTATTAACAATTTTGAAAACTTCAATAAGCTCCCCCTTAATCTCCTAGTTTCGAGTGAATACGGGTCTAACTCTTTAAACCTATCTTCATAAGGCTTATTGCGCAATGACGGACGGAATCAGTTTCGTATAGACTATCAATATCCTCACGCAAATACGGGCACCAAAACTGAACTGCATATGCTAATTGAGGCCTGACTAGGGACATGCAAAGGGGCAATATAATATCCTTCGATTTAAATTCGAAATTACACGCTATGAAGCCTAACATCCTATTAGCCTTTGCGCAAGACTCCAGGCACTGGTTCCTAACCTTTAAATCCTTAGCTACGCGTACGCCTAAATCTACTTCCTCGTCAACGCTCGCTAACTCCCTATCATCCATCGTGTACGTGTAATTATTGTTGCGAGAACCTATATGTAAAACTTTACAGTTATCTACGTTAAATTGCATCTGCCACTTATCTGTCCACTCCATAATCCTATTTACATCGTCTTGGAGCCTATTACTATCGTCCTCGTTAACAACCTTACCGCCTATTTTAGTATCGTCCGCGAATTTTGACACGTTACTAATCAATCCTACATCTAGGTCGTTAATGTAAATTACGAATAGCAATGGGCCTAACACTGAACCCTGTGGGACACCGCTACCTACATCTAACCACCCCGATTCACTGCCATTAACTACGACCCTCTGTCTCCTAGCACGAAGCCATTCTTCTAACCAGTTAGCTACCTGACCGCGTATACCGAGCGCTTTGACCTTCGCAATTAGTCTCCTATGCGGAACTGTATCGAACGCCTTTTTAAAATCTAAATAAATAACGTCAGCCGCTCTATGCCTATCGTATTCGCGCACTATTTCGTTATAAAATTCTAACAAATTAGTTAAACAAGACCTATGGCGTCGAAACCCATGCTGACTACTATTAATCAAATCTCTAGTTTCTAAGTGATCGATGATACGATCCCTAACTACGGATTCCAAAAGTTTATCGACAATTGACGTTAAGCTAATGGGCCTATAATTGCTAGCTACTGCGCGGTCGCCTTTTTTAAAAATAGGCGTGACATTAGCTAATTTGAAGTCTTCAGGAATAATCCCCGTTTCGAGTGACTGATTAAAAATCTTCGTTAAGGGGCCTACGATAACGTCTTTCAAATCTTTCAAATGTCTGGGATAAAAAGCGTCAGGGCCTGGAGCCTTGCTAACTTTTAGCCTATCGATATAATGCGCAATCTCACCCTCATAAACAGTTATTTCATCCAAAATAGTCTCGCTACTAAATGGAACGATATCGTCCACGTCGGGGACATTATTTACGTCTTCTACGGTAAAAACTGTCGCAAAAAAGTTATTGAAAATACCCGCCATCGCCTGAGGGTCAGAAGCCAAAGCGCCATTAACATCCACTAGAGGGCCTATGTTATCTTTTACCGGCTTACGATTATTGACGTATTCAAAAAACTTTTTTGGATTATGTTTACTATCCGCAGCTATAAGTATCTCTAAATTACGCTTGGCATTCCTAACTGATCTTTTAACCTGACGTCTAAGCTCGATATATCTATTAAAGTTAGCTGCCGTGCAATTGCGCTTATTAAGTCTATACGCTCTATTACGCTCGTTTATGAACTCGCCTATTTCTCTAGTCCACCACTTCTGCCTACCACGATTTCTAACGCGCTTGGGCCTACGAGGAATAAACTCCCTTTCAATATTCCTAAAACTTTCTTTAAACGCCACCCAACACAAATTTGTGTCATTACACATAAATAAATTATCCCAGTCCACTACTCTCATCCTATCCGCAAAACTATCAAAATTAGCCCTACGAAAATCAGGGACTTCTATTACGTTACTATCCTGGTGTTTTCTATCAATAACTTAAACCTAAGAATTTGATGATCACTACATCCTAAACTCTCGCCTACTTCTAAACCTTCGACTATATTCTCGCCGTTCGTCATCACCAAATCTAAAATATTATCACCGCGCGTTGGTTCGGTAACTATCTGTCGTAAAAAGTTATCGTTCATAAACTCAACCAATCTCAAACCCTCACAGTAGTTCTTATCTTGATCCCACTTATTCACCGACAGAGTGAGCCACGTAGACGCGCAAACCTGCAGGCCTGTGAACACGAACCACGATGACTCATCGATCAGGTCCGGAAGGCGCGTCGTGTCATCAACCGAGACGTTATCATACGTGAAGTCCTCGGGCACATCGAGGCGGCACAGCTTCTTTGCCATCTCGTGCTTCACAGCGTCTTCCACTTTGTCACTGCAGAGGGCGAAAACGACGGCCTGAGGCCTCAGATACCACAAGTGCCGCCTGATCACTGCCAGTGAAGCCTCTGCAATCTCGCGATCCACAGCCCTGTACTGTAGAAGACGCTGGTACAACACAAGGTCATTCAGCGGGGCATCAGCTGCGACAGGAGCCGCCAGCCAGGCAGGTGCGTAGAGGAGTGCAGTAAATAGTACCACTCTCTGAAGTTTCTGTACCAGCTCGTCGTCGAACTCCAGCTGACCGCTGAACATCAGGAGCTTCGTGTAGTAGATGATCTGAAACGAATACGCACTGTGATGTATAAATACCGATACCACTTCATATAAGTTTGTTTAATGGTAAATTATTTATCTTATTTTTTTCTGGTAGGGACTTCAAATGGCTGTTTGCAGAAGGCAATACAATATTTAACTTCTAATTCAAAATACCAACCTTGGCCATCCACCTCGCATGATGGTAGGCTCCTGGGCGCATGAAGTGTGTGCCACGACGTGGCTGGGCCCCGAGTACCAGGAGTGTAATCTCCGCCACTTCTCGGTAGTCTTCTCTGACAAGACCAGAAGCGGTGCCGAGGAACTTGACTGCCTCATCTCGGAGCTCCATCAGCCACGTCACTTCCGCCAAATGCTCGATCTCCAGCTCGCGATAAGTCGAGAGGTCGAGCTTGTCCCACCTGAAAGGGGTTATGAAAATATTGCATGAAAACGACTGAAGTTTCCCTTTTCGACTGCTATTAACATCATTAGTAGAAGGACGCTATCTCAATTACTCTGAAGGCAAAAAATCATTGGAGAAAACAAATGCGCCTTAGACTTGAAATTTACCTTCTCCTCAGATACTGGAACAAAGGTTCAGTTGGTGCTGTGGTTCTTCCAAACGCGGTGATGACCACTGCCCCCACGATGAGCTCCATAACGTGATGGTGACAGCCCAGCTGGAAGAGCGGTTTACTAAGCATGTTCTCCAGCCGGACCACCGCACCCTGCACCCTCCCCTTATTGGAGGAAGTTGTGTCGAAGCACAGTCCAATCACGTTGTTCTCGCATCCCGTCTTTGAGAGCACGAAAGGTCGCCTGGGCCTGGGACAGACCGGTGCCGTCAGCAACAGTCGGAACGGCCAGCAACTTCTGTGCATTGGGGAGCTCCGGAGATGAGAATCGCCTGGCGGTGCTCCAATGATCCAAGAGAGTCCTGAAACGTATGTCATACATGCCAATCCATTATCGTCCACTGGAATATGTCAATCCACTGTCGTCACTGGAACATGTTAATTCACTGTCGTCCACGGTGAGGGCAAAACTGACCTTGATTACTTTACCTTCCCAGTGGACGACAGCATGCCTCGGAGATACGAAGGATTTCTGCACAGCTGTCGACATTTCACAACGATGTGCCACTCTTCCACGGCGAGACGTGTCCTTCGAGATACTGAATTTGTCCAGGTCTGCGGGCGGATCTGCCGAACGTAGGACTGCCGCCACGACACTTGCCACCTATGTGCGAAATTGAAAGGAAATTGACAAGGATGCGTATGGTTTTTATGTGACAAAATAATCACTAAATTTTCCGTCGTTACGTCTATTATAAATTATCTTTGTCAAGGAAAGATCATTACTGATATATACACACCTGATTATTGGACATCCGGAAGCGATCAGCCACTTCAATAACAGCCGGTGCATTGAGGATGCGGTGAGGAAGACTGATTGATACAGTTGATTCACTCGGCTGTCGGTATGGTGGTTCTAGCTGTGATTCGGAGTTGCTCGATGATTTGCTTTCTATAGATTCATCGTCGCTCTCAGCTTCGGTTCCTAATTTCGTTTTTGAGGTGCCTGGCTCATCACGAGATTGTTGTCTTGAGAGTTGCCGTTTTCTCTTGACAACGAACACTTTATCATTCCCACTCATTGTTGCCTGGCGCAGGCCCCGTTGATCCTCATAAAATTTCATATCTTCTTGTTTGTTGTTGTCTGAGAGCAGTCGACTTTTCTGTATCTCTTCAATAGCATCGGGAGCTCCGATGTCCCAGAGCTTGTTCAGATTTTCTGAAAACTTCTCCCTGCCTTTTCCCGCGTCACTGTCTCTCATCTTGCTCTTCTGCAGCGAGCGCCACTCTTCCCACAGTAACTCCAGTTTTCTTTCGCAGTTACACCTCGTGATCGTCTTTATACGTGCCATGTTCCAAAATGCCAGAACATTGGCCACCGTGTCTTTTACGGCGGCCTTCCTGTCCGTAGTTTCCTGCTTGGCATAGAAGAAGTACTGGAGAACTTGATGGGTGGTTGGCAATTTGGCACCACCGATCGAGGAAGATGGCTGACCAATTAAGAAGACGTCCGTGGCTGACCTTAGAGAAGGTGGTGCTGTTGTTGCTGCTTTCTCTTTTCCAGAATAAGTAACTTTCAGAGTCTTCCCACTCCTGGTTGTTAACAGTTTATCTATTGTACTAAAGTCTAGACGTATCAAACAAGAATCAATTGACACAGTTGATCTGTAAAAAGCAAACTGTGATTAGTAAAAATATTGGTCATAGACATAGCGTGTGTATGTAATTGGGATTTTAGGATGCGCCAGCTACTGATGCTATGATTACGTCCATAACGGGGGACAAATACGGTATTTTAAATTTTACTGTTATTTCTAGGTGAGTGTAACTTCTAAACCACTTGTCCTATCAACTTGGTAAGTATCTGAGAGGATTTCTTTCACTGAGAGGATTCAGAAAGTATGGTCATTTGATGATTTATCTTTATTCAGTAAAAAATTGTCAATTTGTCCAAATTTCCAAAATTGAAATTTTCAAGGTCGATGCGCGACCCCTATATATTGATCGAGTTTGGTAAAAATGGTGTCAGTGTACTTCCACTGAACCAAATCATGGGAAAAACTTTGACCAGCTATAATTTAAAAAAAAAAGTGAAAAGTGATCCACCCTTATGAGCAGTTCACTTTGAATGTTTTCAGGAATGTACATCAGAACACCACCATTTAGACCAGTGGTGCACAAACTTTTTTGATGTGAGGGCCAAGCGAAGAAAATAACTAAATGTATTAGCCTACTTACTTTCCATCTCCCTTTACAGAAAACGTTTTCAAAAGTACTTTTATATTCTAACTTTTTCATTGAATTGAAAAGACCCGTGGGGCCATTGAAAAGACCCGTGTGGCCACTGAAAAGACCCGTGGGGGCCACATTTGGCCCGCGGGCCAGGGTTTGTGCATCACTGATTTAGACGGTCTTCTCTGTCACATCTGTGGGTGGTGTACCCTTTGATTGCAATTTCACTATTCATGATCATGGGGTTCAGGTGTGTTTCGGTGAGGGCTATAACTGTGCTAGTAGTGTTTTCCACTAGGCTCTTTAGATAAGGTACTTTGGTATGGTTTGAGTTTGGGTAAAGGCCCTGGATGCTTAAATAAATTACTGATACATTTGTGGAGCCATTTGTTTCATCTCCCACATATAGGGCATTTGTAGGGTTCCTGCTGGGGTTCTCGTTTGCTTTTGTATGAGGAGCCCAAGTGAGCTTTGAATGTCTTGTATTTGTTTCATGAGGTGGTAAAACCCCAATGGGGTTTCATGGTTGCTTGCTGTACTATTTTCACCAGTGGGCTTACCTGGACCCGCTACATCAGCATAAGATCTGGGTGCAGGAATGGTATTTGGTCTTGGGTTTTCTTGCATCCCTTGGGCCAAATAGTGCTGATGGATAGCAGGCTCACTATCCTGGTATTCTCTCCGTTGAATTTGATGTGGTTGCAATCGGATTGTTCCCTTCAGGTGGGCCAGATTGCAGTTCTCTTTAAAACAACTTCTTTCCCACCATGAGCTCTGGCAAATTTGAGGATGAAAATAGGGACATCTTGCATTGGATCTACATCCAGAAACGCCATTCATTCCCATCGTGTATAAATTTTTTGCAGAGTGGTGGATGAGCAAATGGGCATTCTCTCCCCTTAAGTCCATATTTACACAAGCCCCTCCTGTAATACTTGCATACTGGCCTCTTGGTTTCACTTTTGGCTTTTTGGTGACTGTGTACAGTGGGGTTGTTCACTTTGTTGAAGGTCTTAGTGTCTATTTCCTGTTCTTGCAGTTTCCCTCTCTCTAGGGTCTCATCCTGAGGGTTTCTCACTTTTCAGCAAGCTCTGCATTTGCAATGATAATTTCCTCCTCCTGTAACTCACCTGCCAGTTCTACTTCAAGCTCTTCAAATTGCCTGTCATAGTCATCGCAAATTGACGAGCACATCTAAAGCATGAGAATTTTCTTTTTGAATTTGAAGGATGAGTAGGAAATAAATAGGTAGTTCACTACAACTGTAGTGTATCCATAGTCTGCATTCATCACATTTTAATGCATGTAGGCTGCAGTCTAATGCACATTTTATGTATGGGTTTCTGTTTTTGTTTTTGTTTTCTTCCTCTGCCATGTTGACTTGCACACTGGTTTTAGTGTGGAGAACAGTCACCAGTGAGTCCATTTTTTTTTGTAGATATTCATAGATATTAAAATATTTTGCAAAGGTTTAAGTTTATTGTTTATTATTTATTATTTACTTTTATTAATTATTATTTATTTATTATTTATTTATTAATATTTATTATTTACTTGTATTATTTATTATTTATTTATTATTTATTATTTACTTGTATAATGTTTGTACTTGTATTTCTTAAAATATTTTAACTAAGAAATACTCATCCCAGATCAATTGGATTTTATGAGTATGTAATTTTTTTTTTGTAAATATACTTTGTAATTTTTTGTAATTTTCTATAACGAAAAGTGCCCACCCAAATTCTTTATTTATTTATTTATTTTTTTTTATTTTTTTTTTTGGTTTCTGTTTCCTTTCTTTCGATGTTTCAATGGTCGGGTGTATTTCGAGAGGTTTCTGACCTTTGCGTTTTATGATCTTTTTCCTGCCTTGTTTCAAACTTTCACGAATGCCCAACCGTATTTCGTTTTTCGTTTTGAATATATACGTTAAAACTGATGATAGATGATGTAAACAAGTATTGCACTTTCTTTATTTTAATGAATTTCACTTTATAATTTATATGCACGGATTCACTGATACTTTATGCACTTTCGGGTGCAAACAGAATAACCGCCGAGTAGATTTTTCCCTTCTAATTTGGGTGTTTAATAGAGAGAGTAAAACAGCACGTCCATTCACAGGCACAGGTTAGAGACGCCAGTAGAAATCTTGCAGAAGTGATGTTTGATTCTGGCGGGCTGAAAATGTAGGGCGTCTCAAGCAGTGATGTAGGTCTCGAGATCGGTCTCGGTCTCGAGACCCAATTTGCAGATCTAGATCTCGGTCTCCGCTATTTAGATCTCGGTCTCGATCTCGGTCTTGACAGACGTGCTCTCGGTTTTTCTCCCCGAGACCTTTCGAGACCTCTCGAAACCGTAATGAAAAATACATGTTATTGGCATACTCATGATGGTGGCTTGGTTGAACAGACACAATTCAGAATGTTTATGAAAGTTTGTAAAAGTAAGGGACTCTAGGTATTCACTAATCAGTCACCCTGTTTTGAGTTGCCACGGTTGTCTTGCGGGGGTGTGTGGGTCTGGATTTTTTTAGGTTAGGTTGGTCTCGATCTCGGTCTCGAATTTTAAGGGTCTCGATCTCGGAAGGTAGTTCTCGATCTCGAACCTTTGATCTCGGTTTCGATCTTGGTCTCACAGGATCAGGTCTCGGTCTCGGTCTCGGTCTCAGTCTCGGACTTGGTGGTCTCGACTACATCACTGGTCTCAAGTGATGATTTACTTTTGGTGTGCTTGCAGAGAGTTTTGAAGGACGGCGGGTCGCTCACCAACGAAAGCTGGAGAGCTGGTGAGGGAATGAACCAGTGAGATGGAATGAGGTCGACCTGAAGTGGACCGGCACTTTTATAGGCTCCACAGCTAACGGTTGAAAGAACGCTGAGGTTTTTGGTGGGAATGACGAGAAACAAATATAAAAATAAGTGTTCCGTTCCGTTCCTTGGCCCAATAAAACGGCTGCCCCAATTATGAGAACATGTGTTATTGAGGACAATACTGTAGGCTAAAACGATTTTACTCATAAAATAAATTTATTTATTTTAAAAGCTCTATACAAATGGAACTCTAAACATTTAAAAGAAGGGCAGAATACTATGAATGAATACTTTACAAAATTTGCAAATTTATTTATTAAAGAATTTGTCTAAAGTTGGCTGTTGCAAGGATTTTACTGATTGTAAATTAACAAAATCAGTACACACATCTAAGGCCGATTCAGGGCACTTTTCCCTCCCTTCCTGCAGGGATGGAAAACCTACGTGTGCCTTTGCCTCCGGGTGAATTATTTTTCGAGGCTCAGGTTCATCATCCGCCTTCGTTTTCAGTATGGGACCACTCACATGGACATCATGTGCTGTTACAATGGAAAACCACTGATTAAGAGCATCATCAACGTCTGGGTCCTTTCCATCTCGCTTTCTTTTCTTGAAAGTCCCAGGCTGATCTTCACTCAAAGCCCATTCTCGGCGCAGTTCTTCTTCTGTTTCAACAGTCTACCAACAGTAGATTTCGGCACACCCGTAGTCTCCGCGAGTTGCCGTTGACTGGTGTTAGCCGGCAGGGATTTGACCTTGTCCAACATACCAATTTTCTCAGCGAGCGAAACGTCTTGAATTACACTGAGCAGTGAGAGATAATCATCAGCCTGACTTAACTTCCTTCCTTCCTTGTTCGTGGGATTGACGTCACAATTTTTGAACCAATAAAGCCGAGCAGTTGACCATATTAAGCGGAAAAAAATAACACTAGTTAATTGCAATGGTTTTTGTTCTCAGAAGATTGACCCAATAAAGCGGCTGCCCCAAGTTAACCGGCAGCCCAAAAAACCGGAGTGCACTATACCTCGTTAACCTCGTTTGGTTTCCGTGCGTCGGTCTCTCTTCACACGAAGGACAAGCTGGTGGCCCCGCCTCTAGTCCTGGCTTGGTGGAGGAGCGAGTTGCTTTCTTGCGCTCTCCATCGTACATAGCCAGGTACACTCGGCTCATCTGGTACCGTCCTGAGCCAGGCATCTAGTCTTCTCTTCAAGACTTCAACTTTGACCCCTTCAACGTTTCTGAGGTCCTTTGGAAGCTGGTTAAAAAGTCTTGCCCCCTGACAACCAAGCTACTTTCCTTCAGTTGTGAGGAGGTCCCTTGTCAGGCCTTTAATTTGGGAACACTACACATTCTGCCTTTCCCATTTTCCAGTGTTGTTTGGGTGGTAATTGGGTTTAGTTTTAGGTTTGGTATCAGTTTTTCGATCATTTTCCATATGTAGATTATGGTGTACCTCTCTCTCTTCTTCCTTCCAGGGAGTGCAGATTTAGTTTACATAGTCTTTCCCAGTAGTTGAGTTTTTGCAGCCATCAATCTTGGCTGTGAAATGTCTCTGCGTTTCTTCTAGTTTATTAATTTCTTCCTTTTTATATGGGGACGTCAAAACTGAGCAGTATTCAAGGTTTGGTATGATCAGTGTTCTCAGCAGCGGAATCATTACTGTCTTGTCCCTCCTTTTAAACGTTCTTAGTACCTGTCCCGCTACTCTTTTTGCTTTGTTTATTGAAATCTTATTTTGTGTCTCGAATTTGGCATCATCGGTCATTATTATTATTATCCCCAAGTCCACCACTTTCGTGCTTCTCTGAATTTCCTGTCTATCTAGAGCAGAAGATGCAGTCTGTTTAAGTTCCTCATTTCTACCATATCTCAGGAGCTGAAATTTCTCGGTGTTAAATGTCATATTGTTGTCTTCTGACCATGTGTATATTTTGTTCGTGTCCCTCTGCAAGGCCTCCACTTCATTTGCATCGCTGATTTTTCTGCTGATCTTTGTGTCGTCCGCAAAGGATGTTACTATACTGTTCCTGCTTACTCCACTGTCTGTGTCTGTTATCATGATAATGAACAGGAGTGGGGCCAGCACTGTACCTTGTGCTACTGAGCTGCGTACTTCTGATTCTGATAATGATACACCTTGAATTTTTGTGACCTGTAGTCGTTCTCTGAAGAAGTTGTAGATCCATTTTCGAACTTTGCCTGTTATTTCTATATGTATTATTTTATGTGCTATTATACCATCATCACATTTGTCGAAAGCTTTTGCAAAATCCGTGTATATGCATCATAGTTTTCATTGCTTTCAAGTGCATCTAGGATATTGTTATAATGCTGTATAAGTTGTGATAGGCATGATCTTCCTGATTGGAATCAGTGCTGATTTTCGTTGAATCTTTCCAGTGACTCCAAGAAGTCATGGATTTTCTCTCTGACTCTTCTTTCAAATATTTTGGTGAGATGGGACGTCACTGACACTGGTCTATAGTTCTTTGTTTGAGATCTATCCTCTCCTTTATATATAGGGACAATGTTTTTTCTCTGTTCAAGATGCTCGGTATTTCCCCAGTGTCTAGGGATCTTCTCTATATCCAGTATAAGGGTGTAGCTATTTCATTTTTACAGTTTTTAATTATTAGTGCGTTCCATTTGTCCTGACCTGCAGCTGAATGTGACTTAACTTGTCCTATAGCTCTTGATACATCTTCTGGGGTAAAATCAAAGTTTGTTATACATTCTCCTTGCAATTTCCCTTCGAAGAATGCATCTATGTCAGATATCGCTTTGTCACTTTTTGGGGAACTGAAGATGGATTCATACTGGGTTCTCAATGTTTCAAATATTCCTTTTAGATCGTTTGTTAGTTCATTATTTCCTTTCCTTAAGGGCCCGATAGAAGTGCATGTTTTTGTTTTCCTTTTCGCATAGCTGTAGAAGTATTTTGGATTTTCCTTTATTGCTTCTACCGCCTTTTTCTCTTCCCTCCCTCTATGGCCCTTTATCAGAGTTTGTATTTCCCTATCGACACTCTCCAGTTTGTCTTGTATTACTTTCCTGGCATTGTTGTCTCAGCAATTAGCTAACTTCGTCGCTACTCTCTTTCTTTTGCAGAATATTCTTCTCTTTTGCTTCTCTAGCTAGTTCCTCTTTCCTTTTGGCTGTGCTTTCGGAGCATATTTTTCCAAAATTCTCAGCGTCTTTTCTTCCAAGGTTGTCTGCATTTTCTCAGTTGTTTTATTCTCTAAAACTGTTCTCCACTCTATTTGGCCCATGTGTGATCTGATTTCTTCCCAATTTATGGTCTTGGAGTTTAAGTTATAACCCCCAAATTTGCTTCTTCCTTCCGTATGTGTATTGTCTTTTAAAGTTATCGCCATATTTGTTGATAACTCGATTATGTTGTGGTCTGAAATAATAGTTGGGGTTATTTTTATATCGGCAATCAGGTTCATGTTATTTGTGAATACCAGGTCTAGGCAGTTATTTTTCCTGGTATTTTCTGTTATCTCCTGTGTCAGCATAAACTCGTTTGTGAGAGCCATCAGAATTTTTGCTTGCTCCTGGTCCTCTCTTGTGCCCCCCTTATCGTGCTGAATAGATATATTTTTACCCACTGTTTTGTATTTTATAAATGGGAAATTAAAATCGCCGCAGAGTATTATATTAGGGGATGGAGAGTTTACGGACTTTATTAGGGTTATCATATCATCAATGGCATCCGAAAATATTTCATTCAGAGAGTTTGGAGGTCTATCGATGACTATCAGCGCCACGTTTAGTGTCTCTATTATCTCTGCAAGAGTTTCCACGAAACTGTCATATGCCTCTCATTAAGGTGGTCCATAATTTCACTTTTTAAAATTTTTAATGGTCGAACGGGCTAATGTTGTGGGCATTGGTGCAAGAAACAACATGGTTACCAGTTTTTGGAGTTCCGGTAATATCAGACCCACCCCACCCCCAGTTTATATGGGACCTAAAAATTTGACTGAGAAAACGAAAGTTTTTCCACTTCTCTGTGAATAAACATATGACTATATTATTTTTTCTTGGTAATAATATATTATTTTAATTAATTATATATTCTAGGGGTGTTACCGCCACCCTGAAGCATCTTCCCAGGCAGCTTCGCGGCGATGGGCTCGAAATTAGACCAGCTTATCAAGCCAGCTACAGTATATTTCGAGTGGAAACAAACCTGATTCCAGGTCCCCATCGTTTTTTTTTTTTGGCATTTATTTTTAAACACAAATGAATTCCTTTTACAATGATTAAAAAATTATACCAAAGTTTAATTAAAAAGATAAATACTTCTGCATAACATTACACAATAAACGCTCACTTAACACAATTATACATTTCAGCCAAAGATTTTTTCTTGAAGTCTGGAAGAAGGCGTCGATGTTGCTCTATAACTTTTACCAGAAATTGTTTTTGTGACTCATCATTAACAATTCTGTCTTTGAAATCTTCAATCAGTTTGATTGCTCTACCGGCAGGATCATTCACAACTTTCATATTTTTGACAAAGTTCTCCATAATTTGGAGAGATTTGCAATTTTTCCAAGAAGTAACATGTTCATTTAGCCAGTCACCACTAGTACCCAAGCACTGGAAAACAACTGAAGAACCCTTACCAACTAACTGACACAGCTCAGTTGTATTTGTTAGCTTAGGGAAGATTGGCTGACCTTTGGGAGGAGGGTGTTGCGGGTTGATTTGACAGACTTTCTTCATTGACTTTGCAATTAGACTTTTTTCTGCATCTGAAATTTGCCAGGAAAACAAAGCAAGTGGTACTAGTTCCTCAGTCAGATACCATAGCTGACCATTTAATCCCTTAAGAGCATTGGATGCTACATCGTGATCATAATTTTTATATTCAATGAGTTCATTAAAAAGATTTAAAACGTTGACAGGTGCATCACAGGCGAAGGAAGCAAGCAACCAAGGTTTTATATAGTAGAGGCAGGATGATGTCTACATGCTAGCCACAGTAATTGAGTCCCAATCATTTCTCCTAGGATCTTACACGCTCCCTGTCTCCATCCAGAATTCGATGCTGTTGTATCAAAAACCATACCGCGAATGTTTTTATCAATATTCCATTCAGAGATAGTTCTGAATACACATTCGGCCTGTGTCTTGCCCTTGCTATTATCTATAGTTGGGATTGATAAAATGTTGCCTTCATTTAAACCCGGAGAACCAGAAACAATGATTGCCATTCTTTCTTCCTTTTTGTCAGTTGTAGTTTTCAATATTAATTTACTGTCCCAGTAAACAATGCAATGCTCTGGAGGATTGAATGATGCCGTAAGTTGTTTTGCACTAGATGCTCTTGTATTTTTACATGAACGTTTAGAAGTAGACTTTGACAGGCTCATGTCATGTATATTTATATTTAATTCTGAGGGAACTGCTGCAGCGCAAACTGTTCTTTGGCTATGCGAGAGATTCAGCCTATCAGCCGTGTCAGAAACCATTTGAGAATCGAAAATGAGAATTCTTTTTTTAGGATTTCTTTGAGCCGAAGGTTGAAAGTCGGAATCATTTGATTCATTACTTGATTCATCATTATCTATAGGAATGTCATCATCAGGCGGGATATTCATTTGTTCACCACTGGGTCCTGCATCCATGTCTGCTAAGAGTTTTTCTTTTCTCTCTACGTCATGTCGAATTCTTTGGTTTCGTCTTTCTGTCCGAGTTACATAAGACTTATCAAGGCTGGAGAGGTACATGTTCCGAATAGTTCTTTGATCTTCAAGGAATTTTATATCTTCGCCTTTGTTTCTTGTTGTTCTCATTCTGTCTTTCATTATTGTTTCAATAGCATCTGCTGCCGATATATCCAATAGCATATCTAATTTTTACAAAAAATATCCTTTTTATCTTCGAAAGTATTTCTGTTTTTGTGTTTTTTCAGTGTTTCATACTCATTAAGTAACGTCAGAATCTTTTCTTTTGGTCTTCTGCTTTTGGTAATATCTTGCGTTTTAATGCCAGCTAAGTCCCAGAATTTTTTTACTTTATTAAGTACAACTGTTGCAGCCTCTTCTTTATTGTTCATAACCATGTCATTTCTTTTTAAATGATAGAAATGCTGAAGTGCATCTGATTGGGATGGTAGCTGGTATGGTCCTGTAGGAATCAGTTCATCTTTAAGATTGCCAATAATTGGATCATAACTGCTTTTTCTTAACTTTATATTTAATTTCTTAGGACTAGCTATGATATTCATTTAAAATAAGATTAGAATCAACCAAGAGAAAAATGCATCATATACTATATACATCATTGGATATCTGAAAAACATAAAATATTGGCTTAATCAGCTGTTATCGAACATTTCTATGTATACTATTACGAATAAATAATCAATTTATACACCAAAATGTGCAAAGTTGATTTCTGAATAAATTGATATGCAATATGTATGCTTTTATTTAAGATTAAATATGATTAATCTTAAAAAAATGCTTAAAAGATGTCGTTTTTACTCAGTTTTTTACTATGCAATATAAATTGGGGGGGGGGGGGGGGAGTCTGATATTACCGGAACTCCAAAAATTGGTAACCGTGTTGTTTCTTGCACCAATGCCCATAACATTAACACGTTGGACCATTAAAAATTTTAAAAAGTGAAATTATGGACCACCCTACCTCATGTATTTTAAATAGCACAGCCATCTTTACGTCTCGCTGTTCTTCCGCTCTTAGTAAGTTGAATCCATCGATATGTAATTCTTTCTTATCGATACAGTGTTCGCAGTTATCGCAGTTTCCTTGGCAATTTTTAAGATGTTTCTGTGAGGCATGTGATGTCCGACCTTGTTTTGTCCATAAAACCTTTTAGGTGCGAAACTTTGTTTAGTGAATTGTTCGGTTTTATTCCTTGAATATTTGCCAGGACAATGTTTATGTTCTTTGTTTTCCATTGCCCCTTGTGCATTTTAAGTTCGTTGTCCTTTGGTATTGCGTGTTTTGTAGCATTGTGGTCCTCCGAGATGGATCCGTCCCCGCCTACCTGTTCTGGTAGCTTCTTTCCATGAAGTGGTCCGGCTCGAGTGTTCCCAGCTGTGTTAGCTGCATGTGCTGCATAAGACCCAGCAGCCGTATTGTGTCCAAGATGTTGAAAAAATTTGGTGTGCTATTTGTTTTGTTTGCTATTTGGGTACATATTGTTTTTTTCTCACATTCCTTCTGTTGTCATTTGAAACTTGTCCTTTGTCCTTTAAACTTGTCGGGAGATGATAGTAGTAGCATTTTCTCCCGTAGTGGCAGGTTCAATATGTTGCGTAGGTCTTGCAAATGTCCGGATGGTAGAATTTGCATTTTCCACCAAATTTGCAGTGACCTTTATTGTAGAAGTAGTTGCACACAGGAAGGTGTTCGTAAATACATTCTCCTCCTTTATATCTTTTCACATAGTATTTACATATAGTTTCTTCCCCAGTTTTACTTGGGTTCTTTGTTTTGGGTGGTTTCAGTATGATTTCTTTATGGTCTACTTGTTTTTTCCTATTGCTGCTAATGCCCTTTGTTTGAAATCTTTGGATTTGGTTTTGTGCCTCTATTTCCTCTGTTGGTGCTTCTTTTATTTCTATTATTTCTGCTTCCCGTTTACTCGCTCTTCCTGGATTTTTTTCCTGTTCGGTTTTCGCAGTTTCCTCTCGTACTATCTTCGTTCCTTCTTTTTTTTCTCTGTTCGCTATTCATAATCTCCTCTTTTTGCCTTTTCCTCATAGTCTCGTTCTGCTTTAAAAACCGTAAACGAGTTTATTTCGATTATGCAGCTTTTGCAGAAGAACTTGATTCCATTCAATTGTTTAGCGCCTATTATAAGAGAGATTTCTTCGTCCCTCCATCTCAAGCATTAAAATTCGACTCAGGTCTGGCAAAGATCGCAGCGGATTGTCTTTGATTCATCTGTTTCTTTTTTACAGTATCCACAGGGTTGTATGAATTGATTTGCCATTGCCATGTTTCTAATGGTATGTAACTGATTGTGCACGAAATATTACCTCAAAATAGTAATTTATTAAGTGAGGTATTTGATTTGACTTTAGAAATGAGGGAGGGAAAGTTTTTCCGTTATTCCGTGGGGATGGGGGATGGGGGATGTGGTACGCTGTAGAGTCTCACCGATTGGTGCCCTGGAGTGTACCGCGGGGGATAACTGAGGGATATTGCCTTTCGAAGGGCAGTTCGATTTCCTCAGAGAGAAAACACTCGGAAAAAACGTTGTATAGATTAAGTTGCTTTAATTTGATTTGCTGTATTTCAACATAGCCGCTATTTCACCACTTAAATAGTTGTACGACTGTGTTCACTGAATATTGACTCAAAAATTGTCACTACTTAAAAAGGATTAACTGTAAGATTTTTATTGTAATATCACTTTTATTCGGACTTCAAACGAAACACGTGTAACCGTTACACTTTCCAGAACAACATATATATATATATATGTATATAAGGAGAGAGAGAGAGAAAGAGATTACTTTTATACAACCGTGCATTACGACAAGGACTTCGGTCTTCATTGAAAAGAAACAGATACCTAAATATATAATCCCTTAGAGCCTTCTTCGGCAAATAAATTTATTTTATTTTTCTGTTTTGGTGACATCGTATATCACAGTCTTCTCGAAAACAAATTATGAATTAAATTTGATGGCACTGATATTATCTCATTTATATATATATATTTATATATATATATATACACACAAACTCAGAATGGTTCCCTCAGAATGGTTATATATATATATATAACACCTTGTTAACCTTGTTTGGGTTACGTCCGTCGGTCTTTCTTCACACGAAGGTCAAGTTGGTGGCCCCAACTCAAGTCCTGGCTTGGTGGAAGAGCGAGTTGCTCTCTTGCGCTCTCCACCGTACATAGCCAGGTATACCCGGCTCATATGGTACCGTCCTGAGCCAGGCATCTAGTCTTCTCTTGAAGACTTCAACTTTGACCCTTGTAATGTTTCCGAGGTCCTTTGAAAGCTGCTTGAAAATTCTTGGCCCCATGACAACCAAGCTATTTTCCTTCAGAGTTGAGGAGGTCCCTTGTCGGGCCTTTAATTTGGGAACACTACACATTCTGCCTTTCCTATTTTCCAGCGTTGTTTGGATGGTAATTGGGTTTAGTTTGAGGTTTGGTACCAGTTTTTCGATCATTTTCCATATGTAGATTATGGTGTATATATATATATATATATATATATATATATATATATATATATATATATATATATATATATATATATATATATATATATATCGGAATCGTGTGTGTGTGTGTGTGTATAATATACATATTTTCAGATCGGCTCTTTGTCTTAAATAATGCATTTATATATTTCCCATAGCATTTATATCGTTGCTTAGGCATGAAATAACACACACGTAAAATTTTATGACTCTAGGCTAGGGTTTAAAAATACGTTTTTGACTACTAAAATATGATTTTCACCGCTCTGCCGGGGGCAGAAGATGATTACCTATTAAGCTAAGATTTTGCAGAGGCTATTTTCTCATGCATGCGCAAGTTTTTGTCTCTATTAGAATATGGAAACGAAAGAAATGTAAAATCGATCCACCCTATTGAACAATCGACCGTAGTTTTTATTTATTAAGTTATTAGTTTTCTGAATTTTCCGTATGACATTTTTCAATAATGCTGGTAAATTATAAATAATATTTCCAAAATTTTCCGACGTTTCGTTCTGTCTTCAAGCATCTACAGGGAATTCGTTTGGAGCCATCTTCGTAGGTGTTCTGCCATGACAAGAAATTTTCATTCTACGCAGAACATCTATGAAGATGGCTCCAAACGAATTCCCTGAAGATGCTCGAGGACAGAGCGAAACGTCGGAAAATTTTAGAAATATTACACTGCCCAACACCAATTTTGCTGATTTAATTCTAACACCTGTTTTTAGGTAACTTTGGTGTGCTGATTTCAAAAATCACCTTAGTTTTTGCCTATCACGTCAGGTTTTCGAGCAATCAAATACGGATATTTTGGAGATATCGCATTTTGGCAGGGTTATGCCAAATTTTTTTCTTTTCAAAAAATAAGTTTTTACATATTCAGAATCAGCATGGAAAAGTAAACAATTGTGCAGGGAGTGAACTTTAATATACAATGGTAATATTGACACATAAAGTGATTAAAAGTGTTTAAATAAGCAAAAAATGAATCCATATTAAAGCAAGCACGGGACCAGTTTTCTTAACATTGTCTTTTTCTTGTTTTCTTACTTTTCAGTGCTGATAAATTTTCTCTTATAGGACTTCCTAGAATGAGAGATGTCAAGACAATCTCTTTGCAGGCTCCAGCAGTAGTCAGCCATCATGTGGGTATCCCATCTTCCTTGGTATCGTTCTTCCATCACTTTGATATCTTGGTGGAACCTTTCACCTTGCTCTTCACTAACATCACCAAGATTTTCTGGAAATTTATCCAGATTACTGTTGAGATAGTGAACTTTAATGCTCATGTTGCAACCCAACTGCTGAAAGTTTACAAGTAAATCCTTTACAAGATCTTTATAATTTTCAGACTTTTTGGATCATGACGTCATGCTCACACCTGGGGAAATCACAGATACCCAAGATTTTAATATGTTGTACATGACCTTTAGATTTAATGCACAGATTTGCGTATTCCACAGATAAAATTTTAACAGCAAAACAGCTGTTAACAGGTCTCAAAAATCATCAATTTTGATAAGCGCTCTTCATGTATCACCCAAAATAGGCATATTGCATTGCACGAAAACCTGATGTGATGGACAAAATCTAAGGTGGTTTTTTAAATCAGCACATCAATATTATCCAGAAACAGGTCTTAGAATTAAATCAGCAGCAAAAAATGTTTTTTTTGTTGGGCAGTGTTATTTATAATTTACCAGCATTATTGAAGAATGTCATACAGAAAATTGAGAAAATTAATAATAAATTAATAAATAAAAACTACGGTCGATTGTTCTTCCGTTGGCAGGTTTTTAGAGACAAAATTCATATTTCCTGAAGGGGAGATAATAAAGTGAGCGGCTTTTTTCACTCTCATGCATGATTTTTAGATCGGATTAATCCGCTAATTTTAAAAATTGGTGTATTTTTGGACTGAATCGTATTCGTTTTAATTTTCTATTTATATAAGTTTGCAAATAATTTTCCACAAATTATTGGTACAAGCAAAAAATACGGGTCCTACGGTCGGAATATTTTTTTAAGCGAGTTAAAATTTAACATTTACAACTAGCTCAGGAACCACTTAAATTTAAAATACAACTTGTCACATTTTTTTTAACCTATCTTGGCTTTCGATGCGTAGCAAAAAATTTTGATCGCTACATTCTTTTCTAAATTTAGTCATCAACTTGATTTTCTTCATTCCACGAAAGCGTATGAAACCCTGTAAAAGCATGTTGGGACTTGATTTATTTTAAGAAATTTTCTGAAGTCCAAAATTTTTAAATTTAAGTGCTTCGTTCTTAGCATGTAAATCTTTTTTGGGGATAAATTTTTGGGGGGACACCCAAAACGTTGCTAGAAACATTCCATGGGAGTATTGTTACCAAGTTTTGTGAAAATCGGTCGAGCCATTTGGACCTGAAAAGGAGATAGACAGACGGATAGACGGACCTACGGTGAATTATGGCATGATGATGAGTCATGTCAGGATTAAGTTGAAAGAAGATTATATTTTATTTAAATTATACGCTTACTTTCTTCTTCCGCTCCCAATTAGACCGAAGCCTGTCAGTGGAAATAACTTTTTCTCCAGGCGTCTCCATCCATGAAGCCCGTCCTGTTTCCGGGGATAATACCTTTTGAGTAACTCGAGCAATACTTATTTAGTCACCGAATTGCTGGGCCTGTCGTGACTATACCCTCCTCTTACCCGGGCTTGGGACCGGCCTGGGATACTAGGCGTAGTTCCTCATGACAAATATTCCTGAAGGAATTTTTTGCCGCTTCCCCTCATTCAAATGAAGGACACAAAATAAATTCAACTCTTCTAAAACTTCTCTCTTTCTCAGCCATTCACCCGTTAGTTAGCTCCTAAGTGATTACTTTAACAGATTATTTTTAGCTGGATAAAACCTGTCATTCCCTATATATAATTTTGTATTGTAAGTATATGATTTCTATCAATACCACAGAAAAGTGGTAATCAGATTGGCATAAGAGTTATTATTAGTAGGCTTACGATAAACTTCAAGTTTTAACTGATTAAAACATCGAATTTTTAGATCCAGAAAAGATAAGCCTCAGTAAGAAAGAAGTAAGAAAAGTAAGTAAGAAAAGATATATTTTTTTCCACCATCCCTCTTGCCTGGAGAAGTACACTTTTGGACGATATTTATAACAACTTACGGAGAAGATACATAACTCAGAACAGAAAATTAAACAATAGACTGGACGATTTAATTCGTAATAGTTACTGGACCAAGAAAAGTGATTTTAGTAATATTGTTAATTTGTCGTCCCATGAGCTAGACTTCAATACGAAATGTGCGTTAGGTTATGGCTTGGGATTCTCTGTCCCCAAAAACCCCAGCAGTTTACTGATTGCTAAGTCTTTTATTAATTTTGAAAAACATAGTAATATAACCGAAAGTGATGGGCGCAAAATGGGAGAGTGCAGGGATGTTACAATGCAATGGTGCAATGTTGCAAAAGGGGAAAGGAAATGTTGCAAGGAGGTTATGCAATGCAGGGGAGGGGGTTATGCAATGAAGGTGGGGTTATGCAACAAATAAATGTTGCAAAGGGGGAGGGAGGGGCTTCGGGGGGAAAAGGGAGGATGACCTCCCCCCAAAGGGGTAACCTTAACTTAAGAGAGGGAGAGAAAGGAGAAGGAGGAGGGGTGTTCGCCTGGCTGCAGCCAGACGCATAATGAGAGTCCATCTGAGCGCCCGCTGTCTTATAAGGTGTAAATCCGCCAGTTGGCCTAGAAGGCTTCTTAGAAGGCGTAAATGGTTTAATCTGGCGTAAATGGCTTGTTCAGGTACACATTATTAGGGTTGAGTTGCCAGATAGCGCTATTTATTTAATTAATGCATATATTCTTGACAGTTGGCTTAGAAATCCGTCAGTCGGTTTAGAAGGCCTAACCGGCCATTTCGTATACATATAATTAAATAATAATAATATCGTTTATATATACACAACCAAAAGAATTAAATAAAACACCATTCTGTTTATTTAGACGAATTATTGGAATCAATTTCATGAAATACATAGAAAATAAATATACAAACCTATACAAACGATGGAATATATATGATCAAAAAATAATAAAAGTATAAGAAATACGAACGAGGAAAATCCTTAGCGAACCTTTTTACAGTCGCGTACCAAAAGAAACCATGTAAACCATTATAAGAAAATTCGCGTGCCCACCAAAGTTTATATATCTTACACAAAGTTATAAATATTAAGTCTATTATTTTATACTCATTTGTTGGATAACAATTTCTATGTTTAAGCGTGCCAGGCAAATTTGATCACGTGCCCAAATGAGCACGTGTGCCATAGGTTCGCTACCACTGATATATAATCAAAAACTAAAATAAAAAATAATATAAGAAATACAAAACGATGGAGTATAACCATCAATATAGCAGTACAGGAGAAATATATATATATATATATATATATATATATATATATATATATATATATATATATATATATATATATATATATATACACAAATATATATACAATTATATTAAATAATTAAATATGTTGAAAATAACTATACATCAAAATACATTCACTTTGTTCTACTGCGCAAAACACTAAACTCACACGTAATCAAGTCTACAATCATATCATTATTGTTTTGCACATAGCGGTAAATACGATTTAACATTATTTCAACGTTCAAGTTATAGGGATACCTATACTCTATGTAAATGGCCTTCATATCGTTCAATACTATTTTTGTGCCCACTTTACATTCGGTTGACAAATTATCTTTAAAAGAATACTTTCAAAAGCACGCACAAAGAGGTCATCGTTAGCCACATCATTATTAAATACAAGTTTATAAGCACTCCTTTCCAAACGAGGGTTTATTCTTACCGACCCGAGCTTTTCAATCGTGAACTCTTTTTCACAATGCATTGCGGCAGTTGAAATAATCTTCTAAGTCTTAACGACAGCTACTCATTATATAAAGAAATAGTTCTTCAGGGTGAACGGTGTAGGTGAGCTCAGCCCTGTACCGCTCAAGTGCTTTATACCAAAGTTCATGATATTTCAAAGAGTCTAAACTCTTTAAATAAGCATCCATCTCTAGACCATTCTTACCATGTTCAGTCCTACACTCGGTAAACCCATCGAGTAGAGCGGTGTATGCGTATTCAAGAACCGTATCAAAATAAAGCATATTCGTAATACACGCGTCTAATATAAGCTTCAGCTTGCGGAAACCGACGATTTTAAACATTCTGTCGAGGATGAATCTGTTTCACGTAGGGACAAAAACGTTATTATCAGATTAATTCTTCCACATCAGTCGTATATCAATGCATGGCTGATCGTTATTTATACACAACCTACAAACAACGGCATATGAGGTAGTATCACTAATCTGCTCTCTTCTTGTACCTACACCTGCAGGAATTTTATAACAATCCTCATTCCACTTCTCAACTACCACGAAGATTCTAGTCACCTCCTCAACACTTAAATAAACAACATTCCGTTTGTTTGTTTGTCTACAAGTCGTTTCCAGTACATAGTTAATAGCACCGGTTTAACGCCTGAACACGCGGAACGACTTCGTCACGGACACATTGTACACGGCATTGAGAATGCGTCTCAAAGGAAGTTCTATCATACTCGTGGAGCGCACGTCCAGTCGGTTCAAGCTCTGAGATGACTATGAGCAACAGGCGAGCGGATCGGGTCGACGGGTGGAGTGAGTCACACCATAAGCTGATGAAACGTGTACAGCGTTGATCGAATTCTTGTATCCCATTATACTGGGTAGGTGTTTTGTGAAATTTTCCGATACATGAAGCAATACCGGTTTTAATGTTTTATCACTCCCACTCCCCAGAATATGCACCAGACATTTTTGCTTAGGGGGATTTTCACGAACTAGCCACATTTTATTCATACTCCGGCGCACTATTTGAGAGAAACATATGATCATATTTTTCCTTTTTGCATAGCACCCGATACTCATCTCTAAATTCTGTTAAATACTCACGCAGAACTTCCACAACTTCACTACAAACCTCGTCATGATATATATTAATGTAGTGGTAAAAATACTTAAGATTCTCCATGATGACAGTATTTACATTTTCAGTCGCAGGGTACGAGTACTCGGTATGACGCAACATGACATAATATCGCTTGTCGCACCACTCATCAACAAGACTCACTAAGCATATCCGTTGCTTCTCTTCTGCACGTGTTGGTTCTTCTACTTCACGGTATATGTAAGCTTTTATAAAGTTGTCCTCAACATAGCTCAAAACATCACTTGTACCAAGAAATCCTACAATGCTTTCGCCAGAATAACCGTAGAATATTTGTACCTCTTGTTCCTTCGCACGATTCAATGTAGTCTGAAAAGTATCAAAGGAGGGTGGAACAGGGAGCCATTCAGTAACCTTATCTTCACACTTTGCCGAATACCACATCATAAACGTCGAACACGCAATATTAAAGGTAGCCATTACTATTTTTCGTCTACGTAGGGAAATGCACGTCTGAGAGCCAGGGCTTTCAGCGATCACCTGAGCACGCAGGGAAGAGATATGCTCAGGTAGTAGCAGAAGTCACGTGACCGATCATACAGGTGGGCGGAGCTTATAACTTTCGACTGTACACACACAAACACACACACACACACACAAAGGAGAAAGTGAAACGCTAATTGAAACACGATTTATTTAATAAACGAAATATTCAAGGTGTGTTTACATATATATATTTACAAATACGTTTAATAAATAAAAATATCGTTAACATTACACATATCAAAGATTATGGTATCCATATGGTACGGTATCATACATACCAGGCACTTGGTAACGTTTCCTATAGGTGTTACGGCAGACCTTCGTACCCCTAAGTTCCTTCACGCCCCCCAGCTTCTGCGCCCGAAAATTGTGGGTCCCTACAGTTAGTTGGGATGACTGGTCGCCGTCATCATCATCATCCAAGCACACTACATCCATCAACGAATCAAAGTCAACGACCCGCCGATTCACCTGTTTGAGCGAGATACCCTTAGCCTTCATATATATTTCATATCCTCCCCCTCCCTCACCCCCATAAGTTTTTGGCCCTGTTGAGACAAAAGAGTCGGCGTATGCGATGTCTCCATACTCATCCTTGATCTCATCAGTCAGATCTCCGAGGAATTCACCAATAGGAGGCATGTATCTGCGTAGAAAACCCTCCGACCAAGAGAATGCAATAGGCCCCAAAGTTTGGTGCGTGCGTAGGCCGTTGAGACGCTGGCTACAGGTATGTTTGTAACTCGTGAGGTATCTGTGGCCACTTCAGTATTGTTGTACTTTATTATGTAAGTATTACCTACATTCACGATCTCCATGACCTCTTTATCGAGAGCGTTGGCATAATCCAAGACTTCAATATAACTTTGTCCCAAATGAACGTTCCCTTTGGCAGTATTCTGTGCAAATTTTGCCCAAAGTCTGTTTAGATACAACTATGCACTAAAGCGATTGCCTGGGTTCTTTACAATTTGGGAACGGTCAAGCTGTATAACTTCACGGTCACGATAACGTTGAATATAAGCCGATTTTTCATCTTCGGTATTTACTCCCCGCGGATACCCTGATGCTTCTACCTTACCCTTCATAAAAGCGTTTATGTATTGCTTGAAAAGGTTGGGTAGCTTCTGAAACCTCCACACCTCATGTACCTTCAATATTCTGTAGCCATGGCGAGCAGCTAGATCCAGCTCTGGACTTGTATATACAGCTCTAATCTTACGCTGGTTGGCTGAAAAATTACATTCCCCATTGTTGTCCTCTGCGAACTTCACGCAGAGGGGAAACATGAGCTTGTGATCGATAACGACGGGTAAGATCGGCATCCATAAGTCGCATGGGGGGAGCACATCTACGAAAGAAAGGACGAAATAGTACCCATTCAAATTTGTTGAGAACATCTCGATGATGGGCAGGTCAGGTTCCACCAGTTTCTCAGGTGCACCTACGGGGTACGGATTGTTCTTCATCATGTAGGGATATAAAAATCAGAAGTCGTAATAATGGAGTTTCACACCCTCCGTAGGTGGAAAGTATAGCTTGAAAGGATTTATACGCCCTCCGAACAAGCTATCACCGCATTTGAGAGGATCCAGCACCATTGAACGCTTGATCGTGTTTATTTCTTCACGGTACTGTCCATCTGTTTCCATCCGTGCATCATACTCCTGCTCCCACAAGACTTTGCGAGTGAACTAGGAGCCTTTAAGTTGATCGCGGGTGCGGCTCCATTAGCCCTGTTCAAAAATTAACTTTTTCTTATTTTCATAGGTTTCTGTACTTTTTCCCCTTGCTTTTTGACCTGAAAAGGCCGAAAATCACAACCATTTTGAACTAGGTTGTTGGGAATCATTGCCGCATGGAGCTTTAAGTTTTCTGCCTTGAAATCGGCCAAAAGCACCAGTTCCGGGGTCCCTTGAATCATGTTTTGCACTATAACGTTTTATCTAAACAAGATAGAGCAACAAAATAGGCACCAAATTAAAGTGTTTTTAATCCTCTTTCTAATTTATACAATTATGATAGTCTTGGAACAAGAAATGGCACATTGGTACATACAAAGATTTCAGAAAAATCACAAAATTCGTTTTCTCACACTCAAGGCAGACAAGGCGCCTTATTCATGACACAAATTTGAGATTAACATTTTGTCACAAGTCTAATCGATCAAGAAGTGAAAGCATTACATGATGATTAATTTCATAATGACATTTACACAGTCAGTTGTTGAGAGTTTGTTTCTTGAAGCTGTCAAAGCGGCGTCTGTTGAACTCCACAGCTTGAAGGAGATAGTCCCTTTGCTTGGCATCTGTTGTTATGACATTTGCAAAGTCGCTCATCATCTTGACACCACGTTCAGCAATGTCATTCACCGCTTTCAGATTCTTAACATAGTCCAACGCTTTTCTGTAGTCCTCATTCTGTGGCCAAGACGTGACAGGTTCCAGAAGCCACTCGGATCCAATGTTCAGTGTGTCCAGCAGGAAATGTGATTCGGGGTCAATGAGATCAACCAGGGTGGTCTTAGCTGTGACTCTCTGGAATAGAGGCTTTCCTGTTCTGAAGCTGTCTGGTTTCTCAGTGGCATGTAACTGGGCAGCAATGTCGTGCTTCAATGTGTCACTCAATCTACTGCTGAACAGGGCAAATGGCACGACTTCCTGCGTCAGGTACCATTTGTGGTTTTCCATCTTATTAAGTACTGCATCAGCAAACTCTGGGTCAGTTTTCTTGTACTTCAACATGTCCTGGATTAGACTTAGATCATTCACGGGAGCATCTGCAGCAGACATTGACATCATCCATACAGGAGTGTAGAACAGCGCAAGGAAGGTGTTGAGTCTTTCCAGCTTTGATACAGTGTCTTCGTCGTACTCAAATTGATCTGCAAACATCAGCATTTTCATGGAGTACAGGTTTCTGGCCATCCATCTGGCCTGATGAATGGCGCCTGGTCGACTCCAGTGAATACCTCGAGGAGGCGTTCCTCCAAGAACAATGACTGTCAGTTCAGCCATTTCCCTGTAGTCGGCTCTTGGAAGCCTTTCTGCTGTTAGAATGTCTTGGAGTATTTCTTCACTGTTTCTTCTTCTTTTCCTTCAGCCATTTGCTCTTGATAGCCAGCATCTTTGGGTTTTCCTTGGACAAGTCCGTCCAAACATCCTTCAGATGCTCAAACCAGGGATTATCTGGCCCCTTCACCTTCCCAAACAGCTTCTCCCAAACTGCTCCTACTAGGATTTCCAGGATGTGATGTCGACAGGCCAGATAAAACACCTTTTGTTCAGCATTTTCTCTAGCAGTTTGGCAGCTCCTCTGTGAACTCCACTGTTACTGGATGTAGTGTCAAAAACAAGGGCAGTAACATTATCCGTAAGTTCCCATGTCTCCAGTAAATCCATTGAAGCCTCAGCCTGAGCTGTGCCAGAAGAAATGTCGATGACAGGTACTCCCAATAACTTTCCTTCAGTGTATGAAGGTGGACCAGACACTAGCACAGCTAAAGTCTCTGAGGTACTTCCAGGTTCACTGCCAAAGACATCTTTGAGCAACTTTCCATCCCAGTGTAAGGCAGCGTACTGTGGGGGGTTTTCACAAAACTTGGACATGTGACTCTGGCTGATATTATACCTGGACAGCATTCTGTTGCGACGTGTTGTTGAGGTTGAGATGACGAAGTTATCCAGATCAGCCCCTCCAGCTTTCAAGGTGGCAGAAACCATGGCAGTGACTTGATTGTCTGATAAACCAAGACGATCAGCTGTATTGCAGATGACATCACATTCCATGACCTTCCTTGGAAACGTCAAAGTCACAATAGTCACAGTGTCTTGATGGTGAGAACATCCAGGACGAGGCTGATGGTAATCCATGTCCTCTGTGTTAGCGTCGTTGTCAGTTGAGTCACCCCAGGTAATGTCATCCACATGAACAACTGCTTCTTGTTCTGCTGCAGCTGTAAAATAGTACAACATGTTAAGACAGTAATTGTTAAGTACTTGCTAAATATCGCAATGGAGTAAAACTTAAAACTTTTTGTGACGTTCAAAGTAATTAGTTTTACCTTGTTCTTGTCTATGCTGCAGTCTTTCATTCCTCGCTGCTTGCTGCAGGGATCTTGTCTCAAAAATCTTGTCATGACCAGACATATGACCTTTCCTCTCAGTCTTTTGGTCTTCGTAGAACCTGATATCCTCATCTTTCTTCTCTCTGGATAACAGTCTGTTGTTCTGTATTTCCTGGATTGCATTTGGAGCTCCTATATCGAACAGGCTGTCTAATTCCAGCACAAATGCTCCTATTTTTCCTCCAGGGTTACTTGCTCTTCCTTTGCTTTTCACCAGAGCACGATGTTTCTCATGTAGTTTCATGAAGAGCTTCATTGCGTTGTACTTGGTCATTGTCTTGATCCTAGCCATCTGCCAGAATGGGATGATAGATTCAATTGTTTCATATGCAAGGTCTTGAACCATGGGCCTCCCTGCATTTTCCGGTAAATTCTGAAGATTAAGGAAATACTGGAACGCCTGTCTGTTGGTGGGAAGCTGGGAACCACTGATAAAAGCTGAAGGGTATCCAACCAGGAAAGTTTCAGTGAGAGATCTGGTAGATGGCCCAGTTGACACCTGCCTGTGGACAGTACGTGGAGGTTCTGAGATATCAACTGTGCGCCCACGGAGCTCCCTCAGCTCCTTGCTTAATGCCATTGTGAAGTTGTAACTTGTAGATGGTTTTCTAGATTCTGATTGAGTTTCTGTTGTTTCCTGAAAAATGATAGATAATTATTATTATATTATTATTATTATTAATTATTATTTATTATTATTATTATTATTATTATTATTATTATTATTTATTAATTTTATGCTCTTTCATTTGATACCTAATTTGTTGCTCTATCTTGTTTAGATCAAAAGTTAAAGTGCAAAACATAATTCAAGGGACCCCGGAATTGGCGCTTTGGCCGATTTCAAGGCAGAAAATTTAAAGCTCCATGCGGCAATGCTTCCCAACATCCTATAGTCCAGGCAATTTGTAGTTAGACCTGGGCAAAATTGCTTCAGAAGCTTTCTAAACTGTTTCCAGCTCAGGAACCATTGCCGAATAACATATCCAAAATCCGACAAAATTGGACTCCGGGAACACCCCCAAAAATGAAATTCAAAATGGCGGACTGGATGTTTCCTACGAAAAAAAATATATATATAATTTACGCTTTTATTTATAGAGATACATTTGATGCTTTTTCTTTCAGTTGTAATGTTTAAAATAATTCAACAATATACAACACAACCAGTTATTACGCAAATATAATGTTATATAGCTTTTTACAGATTTTTATAATCAATAATACAACAATTATTTTTTTCCCAGTTTCAAGTTATGTTCATTACAGAAGAAGTGATACCTGGTCACAAACATAAAGAAATTAATCCTCTTCATCACTATCATCGGATAGATTACCGGTACTTGGGTTGTTATCGCAACCACTGATTTGGCACTCGCCACAAGCGGCTGAACAGGGCATTCCATTACGCTTGCATCCACATCTTGCAGTAGCACATTTCGTCTTGCAGGAGCAGCGGATCATGTTGAGTAGATAATTTGGAGCTGGTGGCTTGTCGCAGGCTGTAGGGTAGTAGGAATTATTCTTTACATACCAACCCCACTGTTCTGCATCGATCTTCTCTTCTGTAGACTTCCAGATTAGTATTTGAAAGTATGTGCGAAAGCTGTGGTACTTTGTGGACGCATCGGTAGGTGGCAAACGTTCGGGTGTAACAAAAGATTTAGCTGTAGCTACCTTTTCAACTAACATTCGATGACGTAGTGCGTTAGTGGATTCAAGTGTTTTGCAGCCATACAACAGAAGCATTGCCTTTCTTCCAGCGGCTTCAATGTCAGAGTGTTGGCAACAATCAGAACAGAATGTATTTGCAACTGAACGGAGTTCAGCCACCTTCATCAGTGTGTCGAATGCTTTGGCTTTACCGATCGAAAAAATTCTGGATGTGCTATCACAGCCTGTGAAAGCATGCACAAACAGGAGATACTTGCAGATGTCATTGCCTAACAATGATTGAATGCTGAGAATATCATACACAGGATTAGGAGATGGTCCCCGTCTTATATCGCTGCGATAGTACAACTTGAAACCACTGTCCTTGGCATGGTACAGAAGGAGAATCAGCAAGTCGGTGTCTTCCCCTATTACTGTTGTAGTTGCATTTTCTGATGAGGAAACTGCTGCATGAACGATGTCCACATCAGCATCCCCATCTGCGTTGTGAACAGTACACCCGTGCTTCTTCAACATCTCACCTACGAGGGAAATAAATGCTTGCTTGTTGTTTTCATTAGCCAAAAAGTGTTCCTTCTGGCCAACAAACTTCATGCTCTGACTGAGATTCACATTTCTGCTTGTCTTGGTGCTCCGTCTTCTGTGGGTCATGTCCTTGATCGTAGGAGAGCTGCTGTAGCCATCAAAAACAATGATTGCTTTTCCATATGTTTTCAGAGTGAAATCGGCATATGAGTTGGCGATGCTGTCATATGTTTCATCTTGACGCCAGGAAACACGATGTAGTAGAGATCCACCATCCAATACGTACTGGTCTGTGCACTGAATTTCTTGAACTTCTTCCATGCGTAAAGTGTCAGTGTATTTGATTATTGCATGAGCTAGCTGAGACTTATCGGGTTTCCTCAAGATACTTCGTGATTCGAACAATGCAGGAGGATATGCACACAGTTCGTAACACATGACATCTTCAAGATTCATGTCTCCGCCAGTGGCAACAGTCATCATTCTCTGAAACAGTAGTGCAGGATCTACTTCTATATCTGAAGCATCAGTGATCACAACGGCAGAAGCAGATCCTAGTGTTTTCACTTTGTCAGATCTTTTGGCAGAATATGTAAGGCTTGTTTCCCAATCATTTTTACGACAATGTTCGTACCGATTGAATGCAATTGATGAACGTTAACTCCAGGATCAGCAGTTAGCCCTGTTACAATGTTGCAGAGACCCGAGGTAGAATGGAATGGGGATAAGGATTCCAGACGTTCAAGTACTTTCTTCATGTCATTACTGTCCCTGATTTGTCTACTTCCCCTCATTTCCTTGTGCTGTTCACTACTTTCCAACAAAACTCTGGTGTATTCCTGCATTGCTAAGTTATAAGTGGAACACAGAGGCATAGAAAAGAGCCACGTTGTCCTTTGGATGTCTGTAAATCCACTTCCGCGTGTCAGTCCGCCTCTGCTTTTCAGAGAACGCATTAGTACTTGTTCTATCACCAGGTCTGTGCCGAGTCCGGCCCATAATCTGTCGCTTCTTCTTACCACAAACTTACCTTCCTGGAACATTTTGTTAACGGCTGGATTTTCAGAAGGCAAACTTAACATTTTCTGCAGGTACAGGTATATCGATTTCAGGTAATTGTGATGTCCGGCTGCTGCAATTATGGGGATGGTCTCCAGCATAGCTTGCAAGTGCAAATCCCACGAGCCGGTTCTGTCTGCTGTTATCAAGGAACGTGCAATGTTGATCATTCGCTGATATTCCAACCAGAGTTGACTTGTTTGCGAAGTAGATTGTAGGTCAGTTTTCTTCGCATCCAAAGTGGTAGCAATCTGAGACAATGCATTCGAAGATTCCACATCCTCATCTGATTGTTTGGCGGTCATAACATCGTCGAGCAGGTCACAAGCTTCCTTATGGAGGTCATGAGGAGTTCCATCTTCATTACGAGGGAAAACGACTGCGACTAGTAAGGTACTAAGAGCTGCATCTACTATCATATGACCACGTATCGCTCTTGAAACAGCTTTTCCAGACACCATGTGGTGCACGGCATTTGGTCCGTATATTTCTTGAAGTACTTCAGACAATCCTGAACCATTCATAAGAGTACCGACTGCTCCCAAAAGATTCATCAGAGTGTGAAATGATCCCAGCATTAAAACAATGTCCTGCAGGTCTCTCTGTTCATTGATGATTTGGGAAGCTTTCCAGAACAAAGGCTGATCAAAGGTAATAATGCATGGGACTTTTTGATCGCGTGCTATCTTGCTCAAATATAGTAATGTCGAAAATATGCAGGTCATGTCAGTTGGCGACATATCTATGATGGGAAGGAACGTGATCGACGCCACACCTGGATGTGAGACACTTGATCCACCGTGAATTGCCTGCATTGTTCCGGACCAACTTGGACCTGATCTTTCTGCTAAAGATATCTGCCAGAGAAGACTAAGTCGACTTATGGTGGCAGTGGGTACTGGAAGTTCGCGGAATGAGATGTCCCTCAACATGCTTCTCGCGTGTCTATATTCCCTAATGTCAACGGTTGCAATCTTCTTAATGTCATTGTCACCAACATTACGCCTGTGAATAGAAGGGTGGATCTTGATCTTCGGAGTTATTGGGGCAATCATACCCATTCCATGAAAGGTATTCTTCCCATCCAAAGTGCAGACATCATGATCGACGTTATCTGCTGCTAGAAGGACTGCAGTGTTTTCATCAACAGTAAAAGAGCCAGACCCACTTGCCAGCGCCACGTTTCTTTCAAATCTTGTTACTTCTGCATACGACGAACAGTAACCCAGCTGATGGAGAACGTCAATAAGGTACCTTGACCTAAAGTTGTGGTGTAGCTGAACCGACAAACCGATCTGTAGTGGACATAGTAATCCTCTAGGACGGGTTGCTTGCATAATGCTCTGCCCAATTGCACCTATTTTTCTTGAAGCATCCTGTCTCGCAAATGCTTTTGATAATAGCAATTTCAGACTGTTGGGAATGTAATCAAGAGCACTTTCTGCAGTGATGTCATTTGGAGATGGATACACATCTTTTCTAGGCGAGTCGACAGACTTGATATCACTTCTGATTATTTTTGCAGCAGCTTCTACTAGGTAAATCTTCTGTAGCTCTATATCTATATCACATTCTTTCGACTTTTTGTGATAATCTATAAGAATTTCATTAGCTGTCTCTCGTAGTGTTACTACATCTGCCTTCCCACTTTCACCTGATATTATGATCTTGTCTCCGTAACGTTCTAAAAGCTTTCTCTTCATGTGCCTGCGTTCGTAGACAGAGCTCTGACTTCCTTGAAGATATTCCTCCATTTTGGAAATTAGGTCTCCAATCAACAGTTGTTCATCATTCTCTTCCAGGTAAGCACAGGTCTGAAGGAATGCTTGGTGTTGCTCTTCATTAGTTGGTCTCCCTTTCTTTGAATCATGATCGTCGGAGGAGTATGCGCGAGGAATGTTTTTTCCACTTCGAAAATTTACGCTGCAGATGTGATGGTAGACACAATCTGCAGCAGGAAGATCACGAAGATAATACTCCAGACGGCCTTTTACATTAAACGACCATTCATCGCAGCGGCTTTCACAGCACCTTTTTATGGTTTCGGAGAACTCTGTAGTTCTTATTTTGACATGCTCTGATTTTGGTTTGTGTTTGGAAAAAAAGTCCACAAAGGTATCACAAAACAAACAGTGAGTAGCACTGGAAAATGCGTATTCATGAAAACGAGCACTTTTCCTTGGTATTGCCTCGGCTGCGGTCTGTCGCTTCTTTATTTCAATGGTCTTTTTATCCGTAAACCTTTTCCTACATACAACGTGAACACTTATTTCAGCTGTTGCAACAACATCGCTTCCACGGCTGCGGCTGGATGCATTTATACCATCTGCTCCTTTTTGCGAGATGTGAACCACTTCCTGTCCGCTGTCCAATTTCTCCTTACAAATCACGCACAATTCTTCAGGGGTCTGCATTCTTGAAGGCGGACGCACACCGAGTCAGTCTGAAACAGAAAACACAAATTAATAAACTGTGTTGCAGTATTTAAAAGGAGTACATAATAACAGTTTTAAAGAAAATGACAAGCACAAATACGCAGATTTGATAGTGGGTAGTAGGAATTAAAGATTTGTATATAATATAAGTTTATAAAGATGTAGCAATGTCCATTCTCACATACACTCCATACAGTATATTTTATTTACATTACGTGACGTCATAGTTTAATACTAGCCGCCTAATACAATTTTTAGTGTCATATAGGTTAATTTAGAAACGAAAATGTGTTTTAAAACATTTTACTGATCAAGAAAAACGTCATAACTCTCTCTACAAAGCGAAATTAAAATTTATTGTATTTCGTAGGAAACTGCCAGTCCGCCATTTTGAATTTCATTTTTGGGGGTGTTCCCGGGGTCCAATTTTGTCGGATTTTGGATATGTTATTCTGCAATGGTTCCTGAGCTGGAAACAGCTTAGAAAGCTTCTGAAGCAATTTTGCCCAGGTTGAAGCTATTTTTGCTCTAGATTGCCTGGACTACTAGGTCAAAATAGTTGTACACAGTCTTCTCACTAGTGGCACGGTTTTTGCTTAGAACATCAACCCAAAATACATGACCATTAACCTTAATGGGTACTTCCCCCGTGTTGCAGGCATGCTTTATATACACACACCTGTCTGCTGCTGTATATGTATGAACTAGGAAATAGCCTTGTGCCAATAAGTGTGGGGATTGTTTCTGTGAATAAGGGCTAAGGTGTCTTTAGGCATGAAGTTATTCTTGAACAGTGTAAAACATAATGAGTCGATGGTGGTTGCGACTTGCAACGGATCGCATTTGAAATGGCCTATGTACATCCTTCTAAAGGCCTGGAAACATACTCTAAGCACTCGCACATCATTCACTCAATAACGCTCACATTCATCAACTATATTATAAGGATTAGATTCATTAAAACTGTTGTAGTATCGGTCAAAATCTTCAGGTTCATCTGCACTCATACATTCATAGTTAAAGTAATGTTTGAGTGGAGGTAGTCCTACGTAATTTAAAGTTTCGCTAGTGAGGAATGTGTCAGGGAAATATCCTTTTGAAACCTCAGCGGCTACGCCCATGACTTTGGGTAGCTTTCCTAATTTACAAGGTGTGAATAATAAAGTGTCTTTAAACTGTACATTACCTCTTATTTGCATCGGTATTAGTTTGTTGCCTCTTTTCAAGGGATCACCTGTAAATATCTCAGATGACTCGTGCTCAAGCAACTCTTCATGAAGGAACTGTGTGACAAATTTTGCCCCTTTATGGGCAAGAATATACAGTCATTTTTTTTTAACTTGTCCGCTAACTTGACAATATAAGACACAAAGAGTTTCACAGGGCTATCGTGGGCAATCTTTTTAAAAACGTTTGTCCGTTTACGACATTTGTGACACTCATTACACTCGATTTCCATACACTCATCACAGATAATCTGGCTTACAAGTAAATGTTGAATAACCTCTGTTTCAGCGTTCGTGTGTTTGTATATCGTAGTGCACAGTTATACAATGGCTATTTTTAGGCTTAGCGTCTTTCATATAACATATATACTTTACTCAAACCGCCTTATATTTCTCATGGCATGTAGAACAGTGAATTTCATCACATTTATGTTTGAAATTCCCCCAATTTTCCATCATATGAAACATACCACATTCACAGATTCTCATTTTCCTGCACGTGCTAATTCATTTATGGAGCTCAAAACAGTTATTATGAAAAATGTGCTTCTACACACATCACACACCACAATCCCTCTTCTCAGCTTCAACTACACGGCTATCACATTTGGAGCTTTTACACTGCTCACATACCATGTGGCAATCTTTACAATGTTTCACTATATCATCCGCAAACTCGATACACCCCCTTACACAAATCATGATGTCGTCCATATTTTCGATTTTTATCATAACTCGCGTAAAGGTTCCTTATATTACGGATGAGGAGATACGTTGTCACTGAAAGCCCTAAAATAAGTAGGGGTCTTGTACGATCTCTCACATAGCTTTTAAAAACATACACAGTCCTACGACGATCATCCATTCCAAATACAACTATACGAACACTAATTTCCTGTTCTACCCTTCCCAGCTCCTCAGGACTCATATTACAGTCAAACTCAAGTTTACAGTCTACAGCTAGTTTACGGGCACGCTCCACTACCGTAGGCAACCAAATTTTTTGGGTCCGTGTATTTAGTACAGTAAACATATGAGCTAAGACTACTACTATAAAGCCGCAACCACGATCGACGTTGATATGCCGCCTATAAATAGCCTGAGAATTGAAGTTAAGGGTATAAGGTGTGGCACTATGACCCGCAACACGGAATATATGGTCAATATTTACCGTGAAGTTGTTCATATTGAAGGCTATACTACTTTGAGAGGCCTGCATTATACGGCCTAATATATATACTCTATATCTTCATCTGCCAAGCGTCTGAATGGTATTACTACCCAAAAATCATCTATATCTCTGTTATCTGACCCGAAACCGAAGGATAGCCTCGTCCTGACTTCACGTTCGTCGCGGTTCAACACCATTGGTATACATGAAGCTAAGATCAACCCTGACTATATACCGATTTCTAGTCAAGGCTAGGGTGGGGGTAGCGGTGCGCACCAAATCGAATGTTATACCATCCTCTACAGAACGAGAAGCTGCTGCAGCTGTGGAGGATGTACCCGGAGTTCAACAGGAATAAGGGGGTTTATTTTTATTTGAGGAAGGTTCTATTGTCGGGGTTGTGTCGTACGACGTAGAAGGTTGGGGCTCTATTACTGCTGGTCTATCAACCGGCGCAAAACTGGCACGCTTTATACCTGACGTGGTGGGCTCTTCGTCATGCCTCCGCTTTGAATTGTCGCGTGCTACAGGTATCGTTGGTTTGGACTCGGCAATGGGGATGGAGTCTGTGATCACAACTACACTCTCGTCGGGGTCATCTGTAATATCGATGATGGATTGCTGTACCTCATCGTCATTCACTGTCGAATATAAGACTCGAATATAAGGGTCATTACTTAAATATTTATTATATTTTGTAACTGACCCACTTAGGAGTGTGACGTGTTAGAAATGGATTCTGTAGAAAAATTTACGTTCACGAGCCCATCCACATGCATTATATCTGGCCCTACAGGATGTGGTAAAACTGTGTTTATGCTTAAAATCATTAAAGAAAAGGGAGAGATGTTCTAAAAATTTGTGCATAAGGTTATATGGTGCTATTCGACGTATCAATCAGTGTTGAACGAGTACCAAGATGATATTTTGTTCCAGAAAGGTGTATATGACGTTAATTCGTTAAAGGGAAATGAACATACATTCATTGTAATTGACGATCTCATGTTGGAGATGGATAAAACGTTTGCCGAGACATTTACAGTATTCTCCCTCCATATTAACATAAGCGTGTTCTTCATGAATCAGAATCTATTTTTAAAAAATAGATACATGCTCGATGTGTCGTTAAATACACAAGATCTAGTCTTATTCACGCAACGTAGAGATGTATCACAAATTAGGGTATTAGCCAATCAAATGTTCCCGAATCAGCATAAGGAATTTTTGAAGTTTATAAAGAAGCTACAACCCCGCGTTACGGATATTTGCTTTGCGAACTTCATCCGCAAAACACGTTTAGGGTGCTTCTGAGAACGAATATATTTCAAAACGAGCCTGAAACGGTGTATATTCCAGAATGACAAAGAGGCTAAAGAAATGCCATGAATTTATAAAAATCTATCATCGACTGCCCCGGGCAACGCAGCAGATGTTTGCTAAAAATATCGACTCCGAGTTTTTAAAATGTATCTGTTAAATCTGTCTTAACGTTATAAATTGCAATGTATCAATGAAACCCCCTCAGAAGCCTCACCTACGACGTTACAAGAACATAATACGTGCACTCGCTCATAAAAGTCAAACTGTAGGGAAGAAAAAACGAATTATTGTACAAAGAGGAGGGTCATTCCTCCCCATCTTATTTTCAGTTTTGGGTCCTTTACTGACTAGATTAATATAATGAAGAAAGTGGTAGTGATTCCACACGAGGTGTATGCTTCACTACAAAGTTCAAAGAATCCAGACACGGTTCTGGAACCCCGTAAAAACAAGCTTAAAAGAATGGAAAGCGAATTGTTAGCCCTATTAAACAGTGAAAAAAATACCTGATGGGAAAAGAATCTTATACCAAGAAGCTCTGCAGAAATTTCTTCACAAGTACGAAAATTATAAGGATCCGACAGAGATTCCCGTGATTATTAGGCACAGCACGGAGAACGATAGACATGGTGACATAGGGCTTGTGTCCTTCGATAGAGCTGACCAACCATAGATTAACGGGTCGGCGACACAACATATCGAGCATGTATTAAAAAGGAGTCTACCACATACATTGAGGAATAAAGGTTTAAGTCTTTATAATCTATTGAATGAGGATCCCAACGTACAATGGACCGATACAGGTGAGATCATTGTGGAAGGTGCAAAGGTACAGGGATCTGTACCCGAATCAGCATAAGGAATTTTTGAAGTTTATAAAGAAGCTACAACCCCGCGTTACGGATATTTGCTTTGCGAACTTCATCCGCAAAACACGTTTAGGGTGCTTCTGAGAACGAATATATTTCAAAACGAGCCTGAAACGGTGTATATTCCAGAATGACAAAGAGGCTAAAGAAATGCCATGAATTTATAAAAATCTATCATCGACTGCCCCGGGCAACGCAGCAGATGTTTGCTAAAAATATCGACTCCGAGTATTAGCCAATCAAATGTTCCCGAATCAGCATAAGGAATTTTTGAAGTTTATAAAGAAGCTACAACCCCGCGTTACGGATATTTGCTTTGCGAACTTCATCCGCAAAACACGTTTAGGGTGCTTCTGAGAACGAATATATTTCAAAAACGAGCCTGAAACGGTGTATATTCCAGAATGACAAAGAGGCTAAAGAAATGCCATGAATTTATAAAAATCTATCATCGACTGCCCCGGGCAACGCAGCAGATGTTTGCTAAAAATATCGACTCCGAGTTTTTAAAATGTATCTGTTAAATCTGTCTTAACGTTATAAATTGCAATGTATCAATGAAACCCCCTCAGAAGCCTCACCTACGACGTTACAAGAACATAATACGTGCACTCGCTCATAAAAGTCAAACTGTAGGGAAGAAAAAACGAATTATTGTACAAAGAGGAGGGTCATTCCTCCCCATCTTATTTTCAGTTTTGGGTCCTTTACTGACTAGATTAATATAATGAAGAAAGTGGTAGTGATTCCACACGAGGTGTATGCTTCACTACAAAGTTCAAAGAATCCAGACACGGTTCTGGAACCCCGTAAAAACAAGCTTAAAAGAATGGAAAGCGAATTGTTAGCCCTATTAAACAGTGAAAAAACACCTGATGGGAAAAGAATCTTATACCAAGAAGCTCTGCAGAAATTTCTTCACAAGTACGAAAATTATAAGGATCCGACAGAGATTCCCGTGATTATTAGGCACAGCACGGAGAACGATAGACATGGTGACATAGGGCTTGTGTCCTTCGATAGAGCTGACCAACCATAGATTAACGGGTCGGCGACACAACATATCGAGCATGTATTAAAAAGGAGTCTACCACATACATTGAGGAATAAAGGTTTAAGTCTTTATAATCTATTGAATGAGGATCCCAACGTACAATGGACCGATACAGGTGAGATCATTGTGGAAGGTGCAAAGGTACAGGGATCTGTACCCGAATCAGCATAAGGAATTTTTGAAGTTTATAAAGAAGCTACAACCCGCGTTACGGATATTTGCTTTGCGAACTTCATCCGCAAACACGTTTAGGGTGCTTCTGAGAACGAATATATTTCAAACGAGCCTGAAACGGTGTATATTCCAGAATGACAAAGAGGCTAAAGAAATACCATGAATTAATAAAAATCTATCATCGACTGCCCCGGGCAATGCAGCAGATGTTTGCTAAAAATATCGACTCCGACTTTTTAAAATGCATCTGTGAAATCTGTCTTAACGTTATAAATTGCAATGTATCAATGAAACCCCTCAGAAGGCTCGCCTACGCCGTTACAAGAACATAATACGTGCACTCGCTCGTAAAAGTCAAACTGTAGGGAAGAAAAAACGAATTATTGTACAAAGAGGAGGGTCATTCCTCCCCATCTTATTTTCAGTTTTGGGTCCTTTACTGACTAGATTAATATAATGAAGAAAGTGGTAGTGATTCCACACGAGGTGTATGCTTCACTGCAAAGTTCAAAGAATCCAGACACGGTTCTAACCCCGTAAAAGCAGGCTTAAAAGAATGGAAAGCGAATTGTTAGCCCTATTAAACAGTGAAAAAACACCTGATGAAAAGAATCTTATACCAAGAAGCTCTGCAGAAATTTCTTCACGAGTACGAAAATTATAAGAATCCGACAGAGATTCCCGTGGTTATTAGGCACAGCACGGAGAACGATGGACATGGTGACATAGGGCCTGTGTCCGACGATAGAGCTGACCAACCAAAGATTAACGGGTCGGCCACACAACATATCGAGCATGTATTAAAAAGCACCCTCCCACATACATTGAGGAATAAAGGTTTAAGTCTTTATAATCTATTGAATGAGGATCCCAACGTACAATGGACCGATACAGGTGAGATCATTGTGGAAGGTGCAAAGGTACAGGGATCGAATATCGTAGACATCGTCCATGATCTGGTAAGAAAGTGGGATAGGCCCTCACCATCAGGATGGAAGCATATTAAAGCAACATTACAACAAATAAATGTCCCCAAAAAAATGATAGGAAAGCTGAACAGGTTAAAAGACTTGGAACATGCATCGCACGTGACAATTGAAAACGCCATCACCCTCGGCGGTAACACCTCTGAAGAGGATAAACTACGATAAACCCTACCCACGTGCCTCTAAAATACGCAAATGGCTAACATATTAAGAAAACGCTATTATGATATTTCTAGCCCAGCCTCCTACGGAGGCGTATATAGACTGTACAGAGGTGTTTACGGAGTAGAGAAAAAAGATGTTGAGAGTTCTTTGCGGGAGCAGGATGCTTACACTTCATAAACCTGTGAGAAAAAGGTTTAAAAATGCCAAGACAACAGCTGCTTCGATTGACTCTATTTGGCAAGCAGATTTAACAGATGTGCAAAGATATTCAGTGTATAACGATGGTTACCGCTACATCCTATTCATAATAGATGTATTCTCTAGATATCTGTGGTTAATTCCTCTAAAAAATAAATCGCTTGAAACAGTTGCTAAAGTCACCAAAACGTTGATGTTCAAGGAAAACAGGGTTCCTGGCTATTTTTGTACGGATATGGGGAAAGAATTTATAGGCCGAGCTTTTCAGAACATGTTGACAGAGCTTAATATCAGCTACTACGCTACCAATTCTATACATAAGGCATCTTTACCTGAAAGAGTTCAATGTACCGTAAAGGAACGCATGCATCGCTATTTTACGCATAAAACACATAGAGATGTCTAGACATTCTGGAATCATTGGCCTTATCCTACAACCGCTCACACCATCGCACGATTGGGACAACACCTAACGAGATTTTAGAAAGAGGTGTGCTCACAGAGCCTGATGTGAGAAAAGATGGAACACCACCACCACCCTCTGAGCGTTTCAAAATCAATGATTATGTAAGGCTGTCGAGTTCGGAAAATAAATTCGCAAATGGATTTTAGCAAGGATGGACACGCGAGATTTTTAAAGTTTGGGCTATGAAATCTAAAGACGAGATAATGTTGTATTACGTTGAAGATTTGAATGGGGAAGAAATCGCAGGAGGCTTTTACCGCGAGGAGTTGAAGAAAGTGACATTTAATTTAGGAAAAAATGTGTTTCAAATTGAGAAAATTTTAGGAAGCAAAGGTTCAGGAAAGAGAAAAATGTACCTGGTGAAATGGCTAGGATACCCAGAAAGCTTCAACACCAATATAAAGCTGATGCAATAATGAAGCTTAAATAGTATGCAACATGGCGCCTAACCATTTCTATGTCACACTCCCGTCCTCTTCGTCCTTCTGTGTACGCCCTAACAACACACTAACCAACTTTGTAACAGAACTCCACGGACCCACTGAATTGGGTCGTGATACGTATAAGGTGGGTATATGCGAAATTCAGTTGAATACCCTTTTTTTAAGTATTGATTATAAAGAACACGTTTCTACGATTCTTAGATACTGGAATGAGTGTGAAAAAGCCGGGGTAACTCGGGATGAAACCATGCGTACCGCCCTGACTGGGGATGCACGGAATTACAGTACAGAAGTAACACTAGGACCGGGTCACTATGGTGCGGTCGAGAATGTTGTGAAAGACTTAAACGTAAGTTTAAAAAGCTCAAATCTTACGGGCGATTTAGTATACGAAAAAGTAAACAATGGTCGCCATGCATGTACTGTGGCACTAAAATCGCAGGATAACCGAAATATTAAATACCAAAGTGCGTTCAAAATTATGACCGATGGACGATATCGATCAATCTTCCAAAGAGATGCATTTCACGAGGCACAACACGACTTGTCCAGCATGATGCATCAGTTAAAATTGGAGAAAATGGTTGATGGCTATAAACCCCAAGATATGTGCTATATTTACAGCATTATAATGGAGCACCAGTTTGTTGGGGATACCCAGGCACGTCTGGTGCGCATAGCGTACATCCCCAACAATAGAGGAAGGAGTTTGTGTGTTACATATGACAGTCCCCATTATGTGACTGTCGCAGCTAATCTAATAACCAATATTTCAATATATATAAGAACGATTGAGGGAAAATTTTCCCATTCGGTAACGGGAGCGTAACAGTGAAGCCGCACTTTCGACGCACTGAGTTATAATGGACAGAAAGCCTTTAACATTCTATCGAGGTATGAGATACCAGCGTGGTAGTGGACTTGGATCCATTTTTTCAACCATACTACATACGGCTCTCCAGTTGCTGAAGAGGGGTGCCAGATACTTCGGGGTGAAAGCGTTACAATCAGGTCTTAACACGGAAGAACATATTGGCTGGGGCTAAACCTAAAGAGGCTCTAAAAAGACACTTAAAACGTACACGTTACGAAATCATCAAAGATGCAAAGAGAAAAATGCGTGGTGGTTGGAAGAAGAAGAGGGCTGTCCGGAAGAAGGGATTACCACCACGTGGCATTAAACGTAAAATGATATAAAAAAGAAGTGTTCAAAGCGAATGAAACCTCTGGTTGACATTATTTTGACTGATATAAGCTAAGGACACTGATCTCATGAATCACAGGTTGTTTGCTACTTGTCGAGAGAGGAGACTATTTCTAAATCGTCATCGCACGCTTCATCCTTCCATGTATTCACAGTGTTGTAAATCGGAGCTGTCCCTCTTTCACATGCCTCCAACTCAAATTTCTATTGAACACAGTGACTTTATTACAATTAACCCTTTAATTAAATACAATTAGTTCCCCGAGTGCCCCTATAGAATTCGTGATACAAAGCTCAGGCCCTTAATTTTTTGACCCAAGCTGTGTGCACATGTACGCTAAACTACGTATAGCCTATTCTAATGGAACGGACTGTGATGACAAATATGCTGTTCCCTGAAACAAACTTTCTGCACTGCTTATTCAACCAGTGTGACGTATATTTAAATCAAGTCTACATATCGGCAGGAACGGGGTACTACCACCTACGATCCTATCTGGAAAATATGCTGAACTTTTCCAAAGAATTGAAGGATACCTTTTTAAGTGCCAAGGGCTGTTTTCAAGCTAAAGACAAAAGTAGTATAAAGAACAAATGTAAAAATTCTAAAAAGAAGATATACGAATGTTTGGGATGGCTGCATAGAGACTTCACATTCCAGGAGATATTGCTTGTGAATGGGGTGGATATGAAAATAAAGCTCACCCGCACGAATCCTGAGATCTGTTTAAATCTGGGAACTGATCAAGAAGAGGGAGCGAAACCCGTTGTGATTCACATTATGGAGACATACCTCCGCGTACGGCGAGTGAAATTAAGTTCACCAAAACAAATAGAAATTGAGAAATATTTACTACACGCCACAGTAAAATACCCAATTAACAGAGCACAGATCAAACTATACACGGTGCCAGCAGGGTTGGCATCGAGACAGAGAGAAAACATCGCCCTTGGAACTCTACCTAAAAGGATATTAATCGGAATGCAGGACCATGCTTCGGGGAATGGAAAATATAAAAAGAGTGCCTTTAAATTCGAGAATTTCGGCCTTAAAAATATAACTCTATACGTTAATGGTTTTGCGTTGGGCGGGGCTATAGATATGGATTATTCATTAGATGCTGTGTTCTCACTTTGCGCGAGTTCATATAGTAATCTGGCCTATATTGCAGGTGATTGTGATGAGCTCGGGATTGGGCTAACGCAGAAAGATTTCATCCATCAATTTAACCTTTATCCATTTGACATCACACCTGACTTATCTACTAGTGTAAATACACACTTAATTCCACAACAGAGTGGAAACATCTCAGTCAGATTGTAATTCGCCAAGCCTATAGACGCGCCTATAAGTGGACGAGTATACCTCGAGTCACAAGCCCTAATAGAAGAAGACAGATTTAGGAGTGTTGTCACTGACTTTTAAAATGGATGCGAATACACTTCAGAGAGTAATGAATAGTGAACGAATTTCACGTTCCAAATTTATCGGTGTGTTTGCGAAGAATGAAACATTGAAATTGCCAACTACGAGGGACTGCGGTAGCCTTATTGTGAACACAGATGTTATTGGTTGTGAAGGGATTCATTGATTTGCAATCTATTGCACTCAACCCTGGAGTGACCCTGTTATTGTAAAATTTCTCGATCAGATCGATCAGATGTATGTCCCCGAGTTGTATGGAATCCCTTCCGGCTACAAGGATATTTTAGTAATACTTGTGGGATGTACTGCCTTTCATTTCTCATGCATATGTTAAGGAATTTATAATTTTTTAAAAATTATTCGACCCGTGTCACACTCAACGAAATTATTCGACCCGTGTCACACTCAACGAAACGGCGAAATGGTATACAGACCGATAAAAAGCCGTTTTCCGATTGTATATTCTGTAGCTTAAGATGGTTATTTTACTAAAAACATGATTTCTTTCATTTAATAAATTGATAAATTCTTACCGAAAAAAAAGATCCAAACATAAAAAAAATACTCATCGGTCCTTAATGGAGAAATAATAATTAATTAGTTCATACTGAATCTTTTTTAATAAGAACCCAATTTTTTAAAACATATGCAGAGTATACATATAGTAAGAGTATTACAATGTGAAGATATCTTCGAACCGCTCAGAGAAGTTCCTTTAGAGAAAATGTCGAATAACATTCATTATTGAAATTATAAAATTATTTAAAACATACAAAGGATTGCTATGAAAAAATTCAATGAATCAAAACAGGACTTTAGCCTAATAGTAATTGCAAACTAATCTATAATTGCGGACACCTAAATGAAGCATTTTTAATGTGATGAGATGAATTATTACAACCCTCCATACATATGAGGAAATAATCCAGAACAGTGCTCTTTCTCCTAATGACAGGCACACTTAATAAATTACAGTTCCCGAATAATTGGCTACAAAAAATAAAATTACAGGCATATAATTACTTACATTTCTAGGCAGTCCCTTGCGTCGGATCGTAAGGAGCGTCATTGCAAATATCATCAACGGCTTGCTTTGGTAATAATCTATCCCGGTCGGCTGCATTAAAAAGATTAATTGTAAACAACGCGACAATGGCTGTCTTGATATAAACCCGGTAAACTGTAAAGTTCTTGATTCAGGACGGAGGGAATGTTTATTCACTGGTGAAAATAACTACTCTGACTCTCAGCTGAAAATATTTCCTTTTATATGCATGATCCCCAAGCATGACCCCAAAAGACTAATAGGCCGTTCGCAAGTTTGATGATTGGTTGTCAATGTAACTGGGCGGGCCTATGTTAAATTTTGTGGACAAATCGTAAGAACTGTATTACAGGTCCACGCTTTTGACGTCTTGATTGGTTGACTAATGGTGTCTTTATTTTCTCTCCGTAGATTTAACGTTCACATCTCAAGGTGTATTGCCACTTGCAATCTCTACCACGATGGTTTCAAATATTTGCATTAATATTTACGCCCATCCTATTCTCGGTTTTCCCATTTTAGAACCCACCCATTTATGTAATATCCCTCACCCCTTTGCAACATTGATCAACATTTGCCACTTGCAATCTCCATAACGACATTATTTTACATTATTCTTATTTACGGTCATAGTATTCGATTCTCAACTTTGATTCATCTATTCTGATTGACTTTTTACTTGCCAATTGTCGCGTAGGAGTGTCATTAAATTGTGTTTAGTTCGTGAAAATTAATGTCTAGTTGTGCTGGTAAATAAATGGGCTCCCTAGGTATTCTTGTGGTTAAAACGCTGGGGTGATGCTCGGAGGTTGAGAGATCGAGTCCGGACGGTGACATTGTAATACAATCCCCGATGAGCCGGGCGTACCTATGTGAGGTGGAGAGTAAAAGAAGCCAAGTCACCACTTCATCAGATCAACTCGAGAGGAGTGGCGATAAGCTTAATCTTCGTGGAATCATCGCACGTAATAATAATAATAATAAAAATAAACCTTTCCATTTTTCTTTTTCATTCATTCATTTCATTTCATTTCACTAACAGGGACAATGTAAAGTTTTAACACAACTATGAAGATACGACACAAATTACACGCAAAGAAAAATAGTTTGGATTCAACTTTAAACTGTATGTCTAAGGCGGGTAACAAACTTGATCTTTGTCAAAATGAACAATTCGGTGAGAAGGAAAACCGATTTAACTTATTATTACCACTGTAATTTGCCCCACCCTATATATATATATATATATATATATATATATATATATTGTTGCATATGGAAATATGATAAGGAAATTCATTACTTAATCAAAGGCTAATTTAGCCTATAAATAATTTGTTCATGGAAAACAATCACGTGCGGCTTATGTTTATATTTAAATTCAGTTTTTAACTTCATTAGTAATGATAATAATGAAAACAATAAATATGAGTCGAGAGACATTCTTCTTAGGTGGTATTGGACGGATTAGTTCAAATGGACCTTTGCGGTTTTCAAGAAGCCTCGGGCAAGTCAGATGTGAGTTTTTATGCGTGGCGAGTTTCTACCGTTATACAGTTTTTTCCCAGAGGTGCTTTCAAAGAAAGGAATAGCAAAAGTAAATAGACGATTAAAATTTTATTCTATGAGTATGTGTAAATATATATATATATATATATATATATATAGTGTGTGTAATTATTATATTTGAATGCATTTTTCTTTTATTGTTAATTAAAAATACTAGGGTGAATGTACGAAATTAATTTTAATTGAAAATAAATGAATAAAGGTATCCTCTTCTTCATTTCGTTGAAATTTCTTTATAAAAATAATAGACTTCTCAGTAGACGTGTATATCTTGGGCATTTAGTGCACACATACCCACAACAAACATCCCCATATTCTTCGTTTAAGGTGTGCATAGAATTAACTATCTTGATTGCATATTTATTTTCTATATATTTCATGAAATTATATATATATATATATATATATATATATATATATGCATTTAACTGCAATGACCACGCAGTATATAAATGAATAGAAACGACGTAAATAAGGAGCGTCTCTGCACTGGTCATTGCAGTTAAATGCACATATTCACGATTTGCGAGGGTGCCCTCTCAGGGCATTGGTTTCTGCCCTATGTGGGAGAATTTCGATTTATGATTGATCGAGGTCCGTGGTGTAATGGTAGCGCATCCAACCGGCAATTGGAAGGCCCTGGGTTCGATTCCCGGACGGTTCGCCTCATTTTTCATTTATTCGTTATTTCTCTTCCGCGTGTGCAGAAACGTTCCTTAATACTTATGTCGTTTCTATTCATTTATATACTGCGTGGTCATTGCAGTTAAATGCACATATTCACGATTTGCGAGGGTGCCCTCTCAGGGCATTGGTTTCTGCCCTATGTGGGAGAATTTCGATTTATGATTGATCGAGGTCCGTGGTGTAATGGTAGCGCATCCAACCGGCAATTGGAAGGCCCTGGGTTCGATTCCCGGACGGTTCGCCTCATTTTTCATTTATTCGTTATTTCTCTTCCCCGTGTGCAGAGACGCTCCTTATTTACGTCGTTTCTATTCATTTATATACTGCGTGGTCATTGCAGTTAAATGCACATATTCACGATTTGCGAGGGTGCCCTCTCAGGGCATTGGTTTCTGCCCTATGTGGGAGAATTTCGATTTATGATTGATCGAGGTCCGTGGTGTAATGGTAGCGCATCCAACCGGCAATTGGAAGGCCCTGGGTTCGATTCCCGGGAGGTTCGCCTCATTTTTCATTTATTCGTTATTTCTCTTCCCCGTGTGCAGAGACGCTCCTTATTTACGTCGTTTCTATTCATTTATATACTGCGTGGTCATTGCAGTTAAATGCACATATTCACGATTTGCGAGGGTGCCCTCTCAGGGCATTGGTTTCTGCCCTATGTGGGAGAATTTCGATTTATGATTGATCGAGGTACGTGGTGTAATGGTAGCGCATCCAACCGGCAATTGGAAGGCCCTGGGTTCGATTCCCGGACGGTCGCCTCATTTTTCATTTATTCGTTATTTCTCTTCCGCGTGTGCAGAAACGTTCCTTAATACTTATGTCGTTTCTATTCATTTATATACTGCGTGGTCATTGCAGTTAAATGCACATATTCACGATTTGCGAGGGTGCCCTCTCAGGGCATTGGTTTCTGCCCTATGTGGGAGAATTTCGATTTATGATTGATCGAGGTCCGTGGTGTAATGGTAGCGCATCCAACCGGCAATTGGAAGGCCCTGGGTTCGATTCCCGGACGGTTCGCCTCATTTTTCATTTATTCGTTATTTCTCTTCCCCGTGTGCAGAGACGCTCCTTATTTACGTCGTTTCTATTCATTTATATACTGCGTGGTCATTGCAGTTAAATGCACATATTCACGATTTGCGAGGGTGCCCTCTCAGGGCATTGGTTTCTGCCCTATGTGGGAGAATTTCGATTTATGATTGATCGAGGCCCGTGGTGTAATGGTAGCGCATCCAACCGGCAATTGGAAGGCCCTGGGTTCGATTCCCGGACGGTTCGCCTCATTTTTCATTTATTCGTTATTTCTCTTCCCCGTGTGCAGAGACGTCCTTATACTTATGTCGTTTCTATTCATTTATATACTGCGTGGTCATTGCAGTTAAATGCACATATTCACGATTTGCGAGGGTGCCCTCTCAGGGCATTGGTTTCTGCCCTATGTGGGAGAATTTCGATTTATGATTGATCGAGGTCCGTGGTGTAATGGTAGCGCATCCAACCGGCAATTGGAAGGCCCTGGGTTCGATTCCCGGACGGTTCGCCTCATTTTTCATTTATTCGTTATTTCTCTTCCCCGTGTGCAGAGACGCTCCTTATTTACGTCGTTTCTATTCATTTATATACTGCGTGGTCATTGCAGTTAAATGCACATATTCACGATTTGCGAGGGTGCCCTCTCAGGGCATTGGTTTCTGCCCTATGTGGGAGAATTTCGATTTATGATTGATCGAGGTCCGTGGTGTAATGGTAGCGCATCCAACCGGCAATTGGAAGGCCCTGGGTTCGATTCCCGGGCGGTTCGCCTCATTTTTCATTTATTCGTTATTTCTCTTCCCCGTGTGAAAAGACGCTCCTTATTTACGTCGTTTCTATTCATATATATATATATGTGTGTGTGGGTGTGTGTAAAAATGAACCATAAATAATTCCCATATTCCTGTACTATCATATTCTTCATGTAATTCTTTATATTTATTTATATAGTTCTTGTATCCATTTTAAAATTCATGTGTTTATATGGTTCATGTATTTATATAATCCTGTATATTCTTATATATTTAACTTTATATAATGCCTATATTCATATGTATGTACGTGTGTGTGTTCATTTTTACATAACGACCAAAATCGCCCAACGCGAGTTTGGATAAAATTTTTGATTTCCTTTCTACTTTGCCAAATAACACTGGCCAACAAAATGAAACTTTTTTTCTCATCACAAACATGATCACACTTTTCTTAATTCATTTTTCGCGCTGATTCCGAATCAGGTTTTATTTTGTTTCTAGCACGTATGGTTATATAGATACACTGGTTTTGATATTTTTAAGTTTTTGATATTGCTATAAGAAAATTTATGGATGTATAGATCACACTTAGGAATGCTAAACAACAAATACATCATATACCTTATTCAATGTACTTATAAATAAAGAATATATACATTATTTTATTAAAAGCGCTGTGAGTGTGATTTCCTTTTGTAAATTTGGCCTGGATTGTCACGATACAGCATCCAACAATGGTCCGCCATCATGCTTTCATTCCAATATCCTTGGTAGCGCTTCTCCATCATCTGAATATCTTGATGGAAGCGCTCTCCTTGCTCGTCACTCACTGCACCAAGGTTTTCAGGAAAGAAATCTAAGTGGGAATGCAGGAAGTGAATTTTTAACGACATTCGCCACTCCATTTCTTTGAAGGCATCAAGGAGGTTCTTGACTCCATCCTTATACGCAGGTGACTTGTTGCTTCCAAGAAAGTTTTCACATATCCATTTGAACGCCAGCCAAGCCTTCAATTCCAGCAGACTTAGGACTTTTTCAAATTCAGTGTCATTCAAAACCTCCCTTATTTGTGGCCCAACAAAAATTCCTTCCTTCAATTTTGCTGCAGTAACCTTCGGAAATTTCCTTGAAAGGTATTGGAACCCTTCAGAATTGACTTTACCCATTGCTTTAACAAAATTCTTCATTAAACCAAGTTTAATGTGAAGAGGTGGCAGATAGATCTTTTGGGGATCCACTAAAGGGACAGACTGGACATTGCTTATCCCTGGGACATATGTATACCTAAGTGGCCAGTCACTTTTGGTGTAATGTTCTATAGTGGCGCGACTGTCCCACAGGCAAAGGAAACAACAAAATTTTGTGAATCCTGACTGCATACCCATAAGCATTCCTATAACTTTTAGATCTCCACAAACATTCCATTGATGACTGTCGTATTTGATTGCCTTAAGTAGTATATCCATATTGTCATATGTCTCTTTTAGATGGACGGAATGGGCAATGGGGATGGATGGCATTATATTACCATTATGCAAAAGAACTGCTTTCAGGCTTCTCTGCGACGAATCAATAAAGAGGCACCACTCAGATGCCACATACGTCTGAGATATGGCTGTAAATAGTCCATTGATGTCATGGCAATAACAGAGAGGACCGTCTACTGAAAAGAATGCTGTTAATTCAAAATTCCGCTTTCGGTAGTAACTAATACGAACATTGTTCTCAAGTAAATTGTTCTCCTTTAGTCTTGAGGCGAGAAGCTCTGATTTCTCTTTAGACAGCGATAATTCTCTAACAAGATCATTCAAACTGTCCTTGGGTTAACTTTTTAGGCTCTAAATGTCTACCTTCAAAAGTGTACTCTGGTTCTGTAGATGGTCCGGAAACGCCAGTTGCACCTTCATCACTTTCCATGTCATCTATGATAGAATCTAGCCTATCACTTGGGGGAATTGGAATGGGCAATGTTTCATCATGTTTTACTGGTCTACGTGCTGAATCCAAGTTTGGATATACAATCTGGTGTTTGTTCTTGGTAGAAAACCCCATTAAGTTCACGCTACAAAAATAACAGTCTTCATGATGATCTCTCGGCTCCCTCCATATCATGGGTATAGCAAATGGCATTGAAGCTTTCTTTTTGTTAAGCCAATCACGTAATCCATTTGAACAGCCAGAACAGATTTGATGTGGCGCCCATGGTTTATCTTGGTCGCCTAGATGGCAACCAAAGTATAGCTTGTATATTTTCTTAATGTCGGTTGTAATACTTCGTCGCTGTGTTTTAGTTGTCAACTGGCCGCATACGAAACAGAACTTGGGGTCATTCTTACATTGTCGAGGCATGTTGACTGACCTGAGCAAACTATAAATTCAAAAAAAATGTACACCAACTTGACACAAGTTCTTGGACTGGACTGATCTTTTGACACACAAAGCACGGCGTTGTTGCCTGAATCACAATGCTGCTAGACGTAAAAGCTCACACCTGAAATACATAAGATGTATAATTAAGATAATTGAAATAAATAAGATGAATAAACTAAAAAAACACAATAAAATAAACACAATCAAATGTTGAAATATTAGTATTTTTCCTATTTAAAATGGTTAAATCTGTGTAGTTATATATATGCCTTCATCTTGAAAACTATACGTGCTAGAAAAAATCTGAATGAAGTTTTGGAATCAGCGTGAAAAATGCTATCCAGCCACCACAAGTTTTACTCTGATGAAAAATCTTTGTTGACCTGTGTAATTGGTGACATATTCTTTTTTAAAATCTCATAATCATTTTTTTAGATTTCGCTTAATAAGGAATCCTGCTTAAGCTTCGCAATGTTCAGTATACATTCTCTTTCGTTATAAAAGATGAGATCATGTCTTGCCTAAGCATTTAAATTGTACATCTTAACTTAAAATTTTACTCATATGCACATTTTAGTGTAACGATGCATAGTTCGATTTCCACTTTTAGTTAACTTGGCAGATCATGATAACATCAGATCTGAAAAGTCGCGGTTTAAGATAAAAATATGGTTTCATCTTCAAATATTTTGTTTACTCGTTCAAGCCTTACCACAGCTAAAAAATGTACTTTATTTTCGAATATTGTGCAAAAATAATGCAGCCTTTTTAGCATTTAATAATAATGATGTTAGCAGTTTTGGGGTATATAAACCCCAGTAAAAATCTTCCATTGTCATTCAGAAGCTAATTCAGAGGCTGAGCACTACCTGTACATTTTAGCAGTAAATTACAGTAAAGATAGTCTTTATCTTATCCTTCGAGCCTTGCTCTCTTCAGAAGAACTTAGTCATTAAACGTTTCGGATACGCTATAAGAAGAGTCCGGAATCTTCAGAATTTTTAGTAAGTCTACCAGAGTCCTCCGAGCCACTATAGAAGAACTCGGAGAGTAATATCGAAGAAAACTACTGCAAGTCACACATCCGTTGCTGCCACACATTCGTCAGCCAGACTCTGTACTCATTCGTCAGCCAGACTCTGTACTCATTCGTCAGCCAGACTCTGTACGCATTCGTCAGCCAGACTCTGTACGCATTCGTCAGCCAGACTCTGTACGCATTCGTCAGCCAGACTCTGTACGCATTCGTCAGCCAGACTCTGTACGCATTCGTCAGCCAGACTCTGTACTCATTCTTCAGCCAGACTCTGTACACATTCGTCAGCCAGACTCTGTACTGAACGGACGCATATTGCTGAGAATTTTACTTTTGGATAGTTTTGAATTTTATATACTTGCGTTTAAATTTACGTTGTTATAGTTAAGTAATTGAATATTAGTGGTTTTTAGCGATTTAGAAGTTTTCATAGCGTGCCGGCTTACTTTAACTTATACCTGTGACGGTTTAAACTAATTTTTAACTCCGCGATGCCGTCGCAGAAAGCGTCGTGTGTTAGGTGTAGGGTAAACCGGTGGTATTCGGAATTTAAGGATTATAACGGCGGTCCTATGGCGATTACCGATAGATCAGTTTGTTTCTTTTGCGAGTTCATGGAGGAATTAGTTGACATAAAACGCAGTGTACGTGAGGTAACCGAAAGACTTGCAACGCTTGATGAGGGCAGGGGTAGGGCTACGGTTGACGGAAGCCGAACCAGTACTAACGTTGAAGACGTTAGTAATTTGAAGGGTGAGGTGCGTAACCTAGTTTCTAGTTTAGGTAGCTTGTCGGGAAGGTTAGATAGAGTTGAGGAAGGGGTTAAGGTTAGTCCGAGAGTAGTAGATAGCGAGGGATTTAGAGAGGTTAAGGGTGGAGCTAGGCCGCGTACGTTAGGTGATAGGAATCCCCCACCTATCGAGGTTTCGAACCCTTTCGCCCATTTGGAAAGGGACGTGAATGAGGGGGAAACTATTTTAATTGTGCTCTTTAGTGCGCCACATGGACAAAGAGTTCGTTAAACGGAATCCAGCCAAGAGGAGGAGGGTCTGTCTACCAGGGGCCAGGGTTGACAGAGTTAGAGACGAAGTGGATAGGATTGACGTTGCCTCCCGTCACTCAATGTTGGTGAGATTTGTGCTGAGGAAAATGTACCCTTCGTAAAGCTGTGGTCCGAATTCAGTGATCGTAGCCTTTTTATAAAAGATGGGGGTGCATTTTAATGAAATAGGTAATGCTGGGCTAGGTAGGTTAATGGACGAAAACGTGCGAAAGCTATATAGGTCGAAGCCTTCTTTAAACGTTGTGGGTCCGGGAAACGCGGGCCCGACGAGATAAATAGTTTAAAACGAGGGCCCGTGGTAAAAAATAACTTAAACGTCTTTTATTGTAACGCGCGTAGTATTAGAAATAAATTAAATGAATTTAAGGCGATAATTTATTCCAGCAACTATGATATAGTTGCTATCACTGAAACTTGGTTAAATAACGTGACTCAGGACTTGTTGGGGGAACTTGATATACCGGGTTTTAAACTCTTTACTAATGATAGGTTACATAGGTTTGGTGGAGGCGTTTTGCTGTACATTCGTAATTCCCTTAGGGCTATCGAGGTTAAGTTAGATTTTCCGGCAGCAATTAATGCGATGTGTGTTGAAGTTAGGGCGCGTAGTATTAGTTTTAATTTTGTTGTTGTTTATAGACCTCCCGTTCAACCCCTCGATACAGATGCAAGATTTTACTCACTTCTTGGTAATTTTATTGACAATCGGAATAGTATAATTGTCGGAGACTTTAACTGCCCTAATGTTAATTACGAGAATTTTACTGGTAATGAGGAGGGTTTGAGATTGGTTGAGTTTATGGACGATAACTTTTTACGACAGATAGTTACCGAACCAACGCGCGGTGACAATATTTTAGATTTGGTGATGACGAACGGCGAGAATATAGTCGAAGGTTTAGAAGTAAGCGAGAGTTTAGGATGTAGTGATCATCAAATTCTTAGGTTTAAGTTAGCGATAAAAAATACCCAGGATAGTAACGTAATAGAAGTCCCTGATTTTCGTAGGGCTAATTTTGATAGTTTTGCTGATAGGATGAGAGTAGTGGACTGGGATAACTTATTTATGGGCAATGACACAAATTTGCGTTGGGTAGTGTTTAAAGAAAGTTTTAGGAATATTGAAAGGGAGTTTATTCCTCGTAGGCCCAAGCGCGCTAGAAATCATGGTAGGCCGAAGTGGTGGACTAGGGAAATAGGAGAGTTTATAAACGAGCGTAATAGAGGGTATAGACATAGTAAGCGCAATGGCACGGCAGCTAACTTCAATAGATATATCGAGCTTAGACGTCAGGTTAAAAGATCAGTTAGGAATGTCAAGCGTAATTTAGAGATACTTATAGCTGCGGATAGTAAACATAATCCAAAAAAGTTTTTTTGAATACGTTAATAATCGTAAGCCGGTAAAAGATAACGTAGGCCCTCTAGTAGATGTTAATGGCGCTTTGGCTTCTGACGCTCAGGCGATGGCGGGTATTTTCAATAACTTTTTTGCGACAGTTCAGTTTTTACCGTAGAAGACGTAAATAATGTCCCCGACTTGGACGATATCGTTCCATTTAGTAGCGAGACTATTTTGGATGAAATAACTGTTTACGAGGCTGAGATTGCGCATTATATCGATAGGCTAAAAGTTAGCAAGGCTCCAGGCCATGACGCTTTTTATCCCAGACATTTGAAAGATTTGAAAAGTTATCGTAGGCCCCTTAACGAAGATTTTTAATCAGTCACTCGAAACGAGGATTATTCCTGAAGACTTTAAATTAGCTAACGTCACGCCTATTTTTAAAAAAGGCGACCGCGCAGTAGCTAGCAATTATAGGCCCATTAGCTTAACGTCAATTGTAGGTAAACTTTTGGAATCGGTAGTTAGGGATCGTATCATCGATCACTTAGAAAGTAGAGATTTGATTAATAGTAGTCAGCACGGGTTTCGACGCCATAGGTCTTGTTTAACTAATTTGTTAGAATTTTATAACGAAATAGTGCGCGAATACGATAGGCATAGAGCAGCTGACGTTATTTATTTAGATTTTAAAAAGGCGTTCGATACAGTTCCGCATAGGAGACTAATTGCGAAGATCAAAGCGCACGGTATACGCGGTCAGGTAGCTAACTGGTTAGAAGAATGGCTTCGTGCTAGGAGACAGAGGGTCGTAGTTAATGGTAGTGAATCGGAGTGGTTAGATGTAGGTAGCGGTGTCGCACAGGGTTCAGTGTTAGGCCCACTGCTATTCGTAATTTACATTAACGACATAGATGTAGGTTTGACTAGTAACGTGTCAAAATTCGCGGACGATACTAAAATAGGCGGTAAGGTTGTTAACGAGGACGATAGTAATAGGCTCCAAGACGATGTAAATAGGATTATGGAGTGGACAGATAAGTGGCAGATGCAATTTAACGTAGACAAATGTAAAGTTTTGCATATAGGTTCTCGCAACAATTACATGTACACGATGGATGATAGGGAGTTAGCGAGCGTTGACGAGGAAGTAGATTTAGGCGTACGCGTATCTAAGGATTTAAAGGTTAGGAACCAGTGCCTGGAGTCTTGCGCAAAAGCTAATAGGATGTTAGGCTTCATAGCGCGTAATTTCGAATTTAAATCGAAGGATATTATATTGCCCCTTTACAAGTCCCTAGTCAGGCCTCATTTAGAATATGCATTTCAGTTTTGGTGCCCGTACTTGCGTGAGGATATTGATAGGTTAGAAAGGGTTCAGCGTCGTGCCACGAAACTTATTCCGTCATTGCGCAATAAGCCTTATGAAGATAGGATTAAAGAGCTAGACCTGTATTCACTCGAAACTAGAAGATTAAGGGGGGAGCTTATTGAAGTTTTCAAAATCGTTAATAACATCGTTAACGTAAATTTTGACAAATTGTTCACTTTCGATAATAGTAATACTCGCAATAACGGATTTATGTTGCGTGGCAGACGTTTCATTTCTAATATCGCTAAAAACTTCTTTACGTTTAAAGTAATTGATAAATGAATAATCTTCCCCCGTCAGTCGTTCATTCTACTAGCGTTAATATGTTTAAGAACCGTCTTGACAGACATTTTAAAAGTATTAACGTTGTTTAAAATAAAAAAACAAAGTTAGCAACAGGAGCTCTGGTGGTGATGCTCGAGGATGAGTCTGTTGACGATGAATGCCAGCTTGTGACATGCCAGCGTGTGATGCCAGCAATAAAAAAAAAAAAATTAGACTAACACGAACGTAGATGTAGCTCCTAGCGTAAACTAACCCACTTTTTGTTTAACTTTACCTACTTTTTTTTTTTTTTACTTTGCATGTCTGTAGCTCTTTTCTTGCATGTTTGTAGTTTGCATGGTATGACTGAGTTAATACTGTGTTTGCATGGTTTGTAAGCGTTCTTATTTTACTTCTTTTCATCTTTCACCCCTCTCCTATTCTCTCCGACTATTTTTCTGACTTGTCGGCAGTGGCCGGCGGATGATGATGGTGAGTCTTTTTTCTCTTTTTCTGAATGAAAGTTAACCCACGAATGATAGGTGTTGCTCCTTACTTAACCCCTTATTCTCTTCTCTTCTCTTAACCCCCTACTCTTTCCTTTCTCTCGGGCTAACCTTAGAGTGGATCTTAGGGTCTTTGTTACCCTTAGCTTCTGTAGATCTGTAGACTTCGAACAAACCAAGGCCATAGACGGAGGGGTTAACAACTGGCGACCCTTTAACCAGGATCTTCACGACTGACAACTTCTGCATCCAGGATTCTTCCAGTCTTCCAGACCCTGGAACTAGAACCAACACCCAGTTGACCGGCGTGTCACGACTTCTAGTTCGTCACATCCACCCTTGAACCGGTGCGTCACGACTCCAAGTTCTCCACGCCTAGTTTTCATCCAAGAACAAGTGGCCAGCAAGACACGTCTTCAGGACACGTCTCTAAGGATTTCGCCGTAGGAATCTTGTTAAGTACAAAACTCTTTTTTAAATAATCTCTAAACATTTGAAAAGACAGTATTATTAACAGTTAATTTTTAGTATTGAGCCAGAATTAACACAAAGCACAGTGAACACTTCAGACACCAGTGATACATTTTTTTATTGAAAACAGTATTTTCACAGAATTATTGTTGCAGAGTTAAATGTGGCAGGGTTAAATGTGGCAGGGTTAAATGTGGCAGGGTTAAATGTGGCAGGGTTAAATGTGGCAGGGTTAAATGTGGCAGGGTTAAATGTGGCAGGGTTAAATGTGGCAGGGTTAAATGTGGCAGGGTTAAATGTGGCAGGGTTAAATGTGGCAGGGTTGAATGTGGCAGGGTTAAATGTGGCAGAGTTGAATGTGGCAGGGTTGAATGTGGCAGGGTTGAATGTGGCAGGGTTAAATGTGGCAGGGTTAAATGTGGCAGGGTTAAATGTGGCAGGGTTAAATGTGGCAGGGTTAAATGTGGCAGGGTTAAATGTGGCAGAGTTAAATGTCGCAGTTATTTTCACTATTATAGTTAGTATAGTATAATTTTATTTAATGTACCAAGCATAGTACCAGGATAATCTTGTTTGTTTGCAATCTTTTCAAATTTTCCCATAGTTAGGCAAATTGTTGTGCATTTATTTTTTTTAGATAGTGTAGTTAGGAAGCCCTTAAGTGATCATTCCATAAATTAAGATCGGTCAAGCAGACCTAATTAGAACACATTAATAAGTACCTTCACATATAAGCGATTCAGACGGTGCGCTTTCTGACATCGAAAATTTACCTACACCCATTTTTCCACCTACCCGGCGCCCTTCAAACATACTCCCAAACACACAAACTTCAGATCCAGAACAAGCCAATATGTCTCAGTCTCAAACCCCCGCCCCAACATACATTAACTTAGGCAGACTAGTATACCTTCCCCATACTGTTTTAATTTTTAAGGGGACCATAGATATTCGCTTTGTTGAACCACGCGTAAGACCTTGGATCGAATCTTCAGAGCAACATTTCTTACGCGAAAACATCACCGATGATGATATAAAAATTAGGGAAGCAAAAAGATTTATCGACCCTAAAGAAGGGAATGCTCATGACACAGCCACCTACGTCCCATCAATTAGCGACGCTACAACATGGGACGATTTTAAACAAAACTTATTAGAATTTTTTAAAGAAATAACACTTGCACAACCCTTAGCCACGTTAGAAGCAGTCTTTCAAGCTAAATGGAAGAAAGAGGAACACGAAGATTTAAACAATTTTATTACGCGAACACACAAACTCGTACGAGAAGCCCTCCGTGCCGCAGAAAATGCATGTGGCATAACTTTCACTTCGAAACAAAGAAATCTAATAGAAGCAACAACCATTTACCAAAACCTACCCGGAGCACCTAAAAAAAAGTTTCAGGAGTTTTTAAATGTTGACAAACCTGTAAGCGTAGCTATAAACAAAACACGGGAACATTACCCTGATTTAGCAAACTAGAAATTACCGAAAGGGTAGAGAAACCCCTGTACATTACATTCAGCAGCAGCAGCCACAACACCAACAACAACAACCTATAAATCGAGGCCAATGCAGGGAACACCACCCCAGAAACAAGCCCCCCAAACCCAGAATACACGCCCTCCTCCACAGTGTTTTAACTGCGATAGCTTTGGGCACATGATAAGTCAGTGTAATTATCCCTCTTATTGCTCCCACTGTCACGAACATGGTCATCGCCGTGGCGATCGCCAAAAGTGTGCTGATAAAGCCCCTGCAGGGTATAGACCCCACTTTCAGAAACCAAACCACCCACGTTCCCAAAACGTATCCCAAAAGTCATCCAATCCCCAGAAACCAGTCCATTCCCAGCCTCAGTCGAACCACCAACCCAATAGATTACGACCACAGGGTCAACCACACTCTTACCCCATGTACAAACCTCAGTACAACCAGCAAGGTCAGCTAGTTCGGTACGTAGAAGTACCCGTGGAGGAATCATTTTCCCCAGAGTACAGTTTTCAAGAACACCCTCCAGCGTATGTAATCCCGTAGAATATGACCCAGGTCCCCCATAGAAGACCATTCGAGCCCTTTTTTAGACCCTACATTGGAGGCAGCAGTTCAACCTCCTCCCTCCTAAATTACAGTAATGAACCCAGATACGCACACAAACTCCCCATCAGGATAATAGGTGCGGACCTCCTAGATTTAATAATAAATTGTAGCACTGATAACCAAGATTTAACTGCTCTCCTAGATACAGGAGCACACGCGACGTTAATTAAGAAACAATGTGTAGATGAATTATTAGAGAGTACAAATTACAAATATGAACTTAAGGCACCATCCTGCCAACTCAGAGGAGTTACGGGCACACCCATACCTACATACGGAGAAATTGAGTTATATTTAGAAGTTGGAAACGCGGTATACCCCGCGAAATGTTGTATAGTGGACACAGTCGCCACCTTTCAGACAGATATCCTACTAGGTATGGATTTTTTTAACCGGAATCAATGGGAGATTTACCCAGCCGGAAAGTTAGTAAAGTGTCGAAATAGGACACACCATCTCCGTGAGAATAACAGACAGCTTAATGCTAATAGAATTAGTTCAGTTCAGATTTCCGAAAGAAATAGGAAACCCCCTCCACTTGATAGCAGTTCAAGTCAGCCGGTTGTATCCAGAGGGACAACCGCTCCAGAAATCAGACCCCAGGGTAATCAGTTCCAGTTGTTGAATCCAGTTGGATCAACACAGTCAGTTTCCAGTCAGCCAGTTTCCAGTCAGCCAGCTTCAGTTCAGCCAATAAGGCAAATTTTAGTCGCCGAACCAGAGTCAGATTCACAATTTTTCATATGCCCTACCGAGCATATAACAGTAGCACCTTATGAGAAGATTTGTTTCCTAGCAAAAGTAGTCGACAGTCAAGGAAAATTATTAGAGTCAGAGCGTACTCTGATTACAGAGAAAAGTAATTTCAAAAGAGATGTTCTTATTGCCCAAGTCCTTAGTCAGAGTCAGAATTCAGCTATCCCTGTTGTTTGTTTAAACAAAGGAAAAAGTCCTATAGAATTAACTTCAAATCAGAAAATAGGAACTGTTTCCACAGTAGAAGTAGATTCAGATTTCCCCATCAGTATGATAAATCGTGTTTCCAGTTCCTTAGAGTTAAATCCTTCAGTATTAAAAGAAGAATATAAGAAATGTCTGGAGCACTCCCTTCAGGAGTCACCAGCTTTACAGGATCCCAAACTAATGGAATCACTTCTCGATTTCCTGATAAGAAATAGAGATGTGATTGCCCTAAAAGGAGATCCTCTGGGCCGAACTAATTTGGTCCCTTTTGAAATCAAGTTGGAACCCAATTCCAAACCCATTTTCATTCCTCCCTATCGGGTTCCACATTCCCAATTAGTCACTATTGAGGAACACATCAAGGACATGTTGGAGCAGGATGTCATTCAGCCTTCAGCTAGTCCCTGGTCCGCTCCTATGATTCTCGTCTCCAAAAAGGACGGAACATCTCGCCCTTGTATAGATTTTAGACGCCTGAACATTACCATCCCAGACCGTTTCCCGATTCCAAACATGCAGGAAACAATTCTGAACGTAGGGAAAGCGAACTTTTTTTCATCCCTCGATTTAGCATCGGGTTATTGGCAAATGGAGGTCAGTCCCGAATCTCGGGCATTGACTGCTTTCTCCACTAACCGAGGCCATTACGAATTCCAGGTTTTACCTTTCGGAGTCCGAAATGGGCCTGCTAATTTCTCTAGGTTGATGAATATAGTCCTTTCCGACCTATTAGGTGTCGAAGCTCTCGTTTATCTTGATGATATTATCGTCTACATTTCGGACATAAAAACACACTTTCAACGCCTTCAGAATGTGCTATCACGCTTGAGAAAAGCACACCTTAAACTGAAGCTTGCAAAGTGCAATTTTTTACAAGAATCCCTGGTATACCTAGGAATTAAACCTGATCCAGCCAAACTCGAAGCCCTGGAAAGGTACCCTGTACCCAAAACCATTGACGACGCCCTTGCATTTATTGGTTTTGTCGGATTCTATCGGAATTTTATCCCCCAATTTTCAAATATTACTAAACCCATTACTAATTTGTTCCAGAAAAATTCGAAATTTAACTGGGAATCCGATCACCAACATGCCTTTCAAACTTTAATTAATAAACTAACCTGTCATCCCATCTCACAATATCCTGATTACACAAGACCCTTCATCATAGCCACAGATGCTTCCTCCTATGGACTAGGAGCCGTCCTGTTACAGGACGTAGACGGTGTGGAATTACCCATTGGTTATGCCAGTCAACTTCTCTCTGTACCTCAACGGAATTATTCCACTACGGACCGAGAGGCCCAAGCGGAAAATTGAGCTTTGAAAAAATTCCGAAATATCGTCTATGGCTACGATGTAACCATCAAGACTGATCATAAGACACTCACGTACCTCTTCAAGGATAAGCTACTTGAAGGACGATTGAGTAGATGGGCTCTGTTGATTCAGAACTTTCCGGCAAAAATTGTATACAAACCGGGAAAACTGCAAGTTATTCCAGACGGATTGTCGAGACTCAAGCCCAACGCCCAAGTGAATGAAATAGGAATTCTTCCTGTGTTCGACTACGAGTGTCTGCAATACTCCCAAGAACAGGACCAACACACCCAAAACCTTCGGGCGCGCCTGGAACAAAAGGAACCATCGAACGTAAAAGAACAGTACAACCTCAAAGATGGGCTCGTACATTTCAAGAACGAAGATGGAAACGACCTCTTGAAGATACCAAAGGATCTCGTCGATATAGCCATTGGACTTTGTCACGACTCACCTTTGTATGGACACATGGGGCCGGATCGCACCATCAAGAGTCTTTTGGAGCGATACCATTTTCCCGAGATGAACAGAAAGGTACATGAATACATCGCCGAATGTCCGTCGTGTTTAAAACATAAGGGCAACGTACCATCCACAACTCCTATGCATCGATATCCAGTATGCCAAAGGCCCTGGCAAAGAACTGGAATGGATATACTGGGACCATTTCCCAAAACATCAAAGGGAAATCAGTACATCATTGTGTTTACGGACCACTTCTCGCGTTACAGCGAAGTAGCCGCCATTCCAGACCAGACCTCGGAAACTGTGGCAAGAGCCCTAGTAGAACGCGTCCTCCAGAATCATACTAATCCTTCCATCCTAATTTCGGATGACGCTCTTAGCTTCACGTCCAAACTGTTCGAATCACTCTGTAACATGTGTAAAATTAAAAACACACACATTGTGGCATACCATCCGCAGGCAAACGGCTTAGTGGAAAGGCACAATCGAAAGATCTTAGAAGCCCTGCGCCACGTTGTCGATGCATCCTCCCGTACATGGGATGATTCCCTTCCCATGGTACAAACGGCCATCAACAATGGCTATAATGTGTCCATCGGGGACACCCCTCATTTCGTCCTCTATCACTACGACAAGCGTCTACCTTTTGATTTTCCCGACCAAACCGACCCGGCAGTTCTAACATCTTCCGAAATAGCAGAAGCAAATCAGCAACTAGCTGAACGATCTTTCAAGATTTTTGACATAATCCGCTATGCCTTCGACCAACGAAACCAACAGATGGAGCAAGAGCAACATAGGCGTCATCCCCGTCAACGGACTATAATCGTCGGTATGCGATGTTATCTGAAGAGCGTGAAACCGCCAGGTGCTCATCGCAAATTATACCCAAAATGGGATGGCCCATATAGGATTATGAAAAACCTCGGAAAAAATCGTTATGAAATCCTCGACCTCCGGGATCATTCCAAACTAAAGATCATTCACGCTGACAATTTGAAGATAGCTTCCGAACAACACCTTCCCAAAAAACAGCTGCCAGGCGTTCGAGCCGCCTATCCTTCAAAAGGTCAAGGTATTAACAAATCGAGCAGGGATCAAAAAACTGAAGTGGTCACTGCGGGAACCGCTACTCATGACGAAGGTTGGTACCTCGTAATACCACCAGTACTCGAGCCAATCTCTGAACAAGAGGAGGCCCCAGAGCCAAGCGTCTCATCGGACGCAGACCCTGGAGAAACCCCTTCGAGAGGATCACTCAGTGGAACTCCACCATCTCCTCCAACTCCACCATCTCCTCTGTCACCACCCTCACCGATTGATGATCGACGCACGGACCCTACATACCGCCCGCAAATGCATCAACACGTAAACTAGAACCTTCACATAAGAAACGAACCCGTTCAGAATCCGAGCTCAACGGTCGACCCCCATTGCCACCAAAACGAGGCCGACCCCTTCGCCCACAAACACAAGTATCCACACAGCCACCCCCAGCTCCGTATAACCTAAGGCGTAGAAATGAATAAAATTGTCCCCCTTATAATTTTCCAAATTATTTACTCTTGTAGCCCTAGCATTAAAATTTCTACCGGAGTTATAGAAAAACTTGCAGAAGGTAAATTTTTGAAAGGGCACGTAGATCTTTATATAAATTTGCAACCCCCTGCTAGAATTAAAATCAATCTCCTTCAGATACAAACCCAATTAAAAACGCTTGAAAGTAAAGTCCAGAATTCTTTCCAAGGAAAAGATCAGATTAGTCGCGTTCTGTTAGAAAATACCCTCGAAAATATTCAAACTACAGCACACGCCCTATCAGAAATATTAGCCTTAGCATGGATACAAACTGAAACTAAAAACTCGGAAAACTTTAACCAAAGAAGTAAAAGGGGACTGATAGATATGGGAAGGAAACTGTTCAAAGGTTTATTCGGATTAGCAACCGAAGAAGATATTAAAAGAATCGAATTCAAATTGAATCTCTTCGCACGAAATCGACAGTATAATGGACACATGTTAGAACAAACTATTAGGTCACTACACGAAAACAATCGCTTCCTCCACTCCCTTTCGGACAGATTCACATACCTTGAATCCATGTTAGCTCAATACAAAGAACAATAGATATCTAGAATTAATAGAGATAATTAATTAAACTACAAGTAACCCTAATCGATAAATACTTACAACGAATAACTACGATTCATTCCAAGGTTTTGCGTGCAACCCAGCTAGCCCATTGAAAAATCACTCTTTCCACCCTAATACCATGGGAAACACTTCAGTCCTTGATTCACACCGCCCGGACAATTAAAACTATCACCCATATTCCCACTCAACCACACTAATTACCCCCAATTTCTAGAATACACCTGGACTGTACATGGACCACGCCCCTACACATACCTCATAATTATACCATTTTTCGATGTCCTCACTTACGACGTATATAAATTTCACCTTTTCCCAACACTCTACCAAAACAACTCTAATGTCTATCGATTGTATTTACCCACCGTACCACCTTACCTTTTCCTCACCAAAGATCTGTCAACCTATTCTATGATGTCAGATAGCGACGTCCGGCATTGCCGATTCCCGCAACCAAATAAACAACTCGTTTGCCCTCCACTCAAACCAGTTATTCTTCCAACTACTAGGTCTTGCTTTATCGACTTAATTCGTGACCGGCATGCCCCGGTATGTTCATTTAAAAAATTTAATTCCCCTAAAACCGTCCAACTACGAATTGGACCAGACATCTGGGTTTCTCTCGCGAACAGGTCTGCCGCTACTCTCGAGTGTCCGTCAAATTATTCCCTCATCACAATCCCCATGGTTATTCGGCTACCAATTGGTTGCTCCTTGCGTTCAAAAACCCTCCAAATATACAACCCGTACAAGGTTACCATTAATAACTCATACCCCTTCCCGTCGCAAATTAAATTTAAACCCGTCATAGAGATCTTAAATCTCTCCATAAAACCTGTAACCATCCTACCCGAGCTACATGCCCCTGAATGGAATGATCAATTGAGTCGGTTTAAAATTTCGGATGATAACGAAAACAACCTCTTACAAATATTACAACGTTACAATTTTCTCAACATCTGCCGTTAGCATCATTATTTTATGTGCTATTATCCTCGGTATATTTGTGGTGAAAAGATTGTTCTGGGAACAAAGAAAAACAAGAGACACCGAACGACATGAAACTATTTATGCACGACCAAGAGTGCGTACCCAGACCACGTGAACTAGACTTAACCAGCCGACTTATGTTGTGTATATACTGTATTATAAAACCCATAGTTATCATCTAGTTAGCATTAGTTAGGATGTTACATTATTATATTAATATCATTCTAGAGGGAAGAGCCCTGTAAAAATGAACCATAAATAATTCCCATATTCCAATACTATCATATTCTTCTTGTAATTCTTGTATTCATTTATATAGGTCTTGTATCAATTTTAAAATTCATGTGTTTATATGGTTCATGTATTTATATAATCCTGTATATTCTTATATATTTAACTTTATATAATGCCTATATTCATATGTATGTACGTGTGTGTATTCATTTTTACGTAACGACCAAAATCGCCCAACGCGAGTTTGGATAAAATTTTTGATTTGCTTTCTACTTTGCCAAATAATTGGTAACCTATTCTTTTTTAAAATCTCATAATAATTTTGTTAGATTTCGCTTAATAAGGAATCCTGCTTAAGCTTTGCAATGTTCATATTTTGTGTACATTCTCTTTCGTTATAAAAGATGAGATCATGTCTTGCCTAAGCATTTAAATTGTACATCTTAAACCTTAAAATTTTACTCATATGCATATTTTAGTGTAAAAATGCATAGTCCGATTTCCACTTTTAGTTAACTTGGCAGATCATGATAACATCAGATCTGAAAAGTCGCGGTTTAAGACAAAAATATGGTTTCATCTTCAAATATTTTTACTCGTTCAAGCCTTACCACAGCTAAAAAATTTACTTTATTTTCGAATATTGTGCAAAAAAAATGCAGCCTTTTTAGCATTTAATAATAATGATGTTAGCAGTTTTGGGGTATATAAACCCCAGTAAATATCTTCCATTGCTATTCAGAAGCTAATTCAGAGGCTGAGCACTACCTGTGCATTTTAGCAGTAAATTACAGTAAAGATAGTCTTTATCTTATCCTTCGAGCCTTGCTCTCTTCAGAAGAACTTAGTCATTAAACTTTCCGGATACGCTATAAGAAGAGTCCGGAATCTTCAGAATTTTTAGTAAGTCTATCAGAGTCCTCCGAGCCACTATAGAAGAACTCGGAGAGTAATATAAAAGAAAACTACTGCAAATCACACATCCGTTGCTGCCACCTAACTAGAACCCCCGTCGACTTCGAACCAACCCAGGCCATAGAGGGAGGGGTTAACATATATATAAAAGACTGTGTGATGTTAATTAAATCGTAAGGCTAATACAATACAGTCTTATATAAAAATAATGCCAAACATCCAGGATCGGCAAGTAGAATAAGGGTGTGTGTGTGTGTGTGTGTGTGTGTGTGTTTGTTTAGCCATGTACAGAGTCTCTGGAAACTCATCTATAAATAAATAATTAAAATGGTTGGTGTTTTATTTAATTCGGTTTAATTGTATTTCTTTTGTTTTTAATATCAGGATTCGTTTAAATAATTAGTTCTCTTGCTGAACAAATTTAAGGAGAAAGTCGCTCTTGTCTTTAATAAATAAGTAATTAAATTAAATGGTTTTGCAAAGCAAATCACCCTAATAAAGGACACCTGAACATAATTAAAAAAAACATTATTTGGCAACGCATGTAAATAAAATTAAAATAAATGGTGTAAGGTGACAACTCACCCTAATAAGGTACACCTGAACATAGTTAAATTAAAAAACATTATTTTGCAACTGAACTAAATAAATAAATAAATATATAGTTCTCTCTGGTAACACCTCCATATATAAATAAGTGATATCTGGCAACTCACGACTCTCTATATAACAGATGCGGATCTCCTGGACGCTCATTATGCGTCTGGCTAGAGCCAGGCGAACACCCGTCTCCTTCTTAGGTTTCGGCTTAGTTTAGGTTTCCCTTTGAGGGATGGGGACATCCCACCTTCTCCCCCAAAGACCCTCCTCCTTCTCCTTTCTCTCCCTCTCTAGGTTAAGGTTACCCCTTTGGGGGAGGTTATCCTCCATTCTCCCCCCGAAGATCCCTCCCTCCCCCTTTGAGCATTGATTTGTTGCATAACCCCTTCCCCCTTCATTGCATAACCCCTTTTGTTGCATACCTCTTGCAACATTGATCAACATTGCATTGCAACATTCCTGCACTCTCCCATTTTGCGCCCATGCTACTGAACTATCCTTTGAGGTTTGAAAAAGCCCTAAAAACACTTAAAAATAATGACTCATTACATATTACTAAAGCGAACAAATCTAATTTGATCGTCATCATGGACAAAAACAATTACATTGAAAAGATGAATACGTTATTGAGTGACCGTGATACGTACAAACCTCTAAACAGAGACCCACTGGAGGATGTTAATAAAATGGTTAACAGAAAATTTAGAGAAATATTAAAAAATAACTATAATGGGCTTTCTAAGCAGTTTCTTAGTATTAATCCATCCCTACCATATCTGTACGGTTTAGTAAAAACACATAAAATTAATAATCCCGTGAGGCCTATTGTTAGCTCAGTAGGCTCCGTAACCTATAAGCTAGTTAATTTATTAACGCCATTAGTTGGCTCTATTTCCAAGTCACATATTGTAAATAGCATGGATCTTATTGACAAACTGAAGTTTCCTAATAACCCTAATTTCAAACTGGTAAGTTTTGATGTATGCTCGTTATTCCCAAAAGTCCCGGTTGATGACCTACTTGATTTTTTAAAAGATAAGATCTCTGAATATTCTTTCCCTGTGCGACACAACACTCTTATTGAGTTAATTAAGCTTCGCGTCAAAGATTGTAAATTTCAGTTTGAAAATAAGTTTATGCTCTGTTGTTTGGATTAGCGATGGGAAATCCCCTTTCACCGGTATTGGCTAACTTACATATGGAATTTTTTGAAAGCAGAATTTTGCCTACTATTGTTAATTTTAACCTTATTTGGTACAGGTATATGGATGATATTTTATGCCTTTGGCCTAATAATTTGGATGTTGACTTATTTCTTGGTAGACTCAATAGTTTAGTCCCATCTATTAAGTTCACGATTGAAAAAGAAAATGACGGAAGCTTATCTTTTCTGGATCTAAAAATTCGGAGATGTTTTAATCAGTTCAAATTTGAAGTTTATCGTAAGCTTACCAATAATAACTCTTATGTACATTGTTATTCCGACCATCATCCCGCGATTAAATCTATTTTCTCTGCTATGTTTCTTAGAGCATTGACAGTTGTCAGTCCTGAATTTTTAGATTCCGAGTTATGCAATATCATGAATATTGGTACTAAATTATTTTATCCTATTTCATTTTTAGATAACTGCCTAAGGAAAGGCAACAATAGGTATTATAATAGTGTAACTGTAAAGGAATTTGAGCGTAAAAATATCCTTAGCCTACCTTACCATGTAAATTTTCAATATCTTCCGACTTTACTAAAAGCAATTGTTATCAATGTAGTCTTTAAGTATAATAATACTGTAAAATCACGCTTAATAAAGAATAGCCCAGATAATCTGGTTGGTTGTGTGTATTCGATCGGATGTACACAATGTGACTTAGTATATATGGGCCAAACGGGTAAAACGTTAGATATTATGGTAAAACAGCATAAATATGCGTGTAGAACAGCAAATAATTCTAATGCATTGTTTAACCATATGTATAGATGTAATCATAGTATTATTTTAAAAATAATTTCAATAACAGTACGGGAATGTATAAAAGTGACAATATCTTGTTAAAATACCTTTTGCCTCTAATCATATCTTGTTAATCTTGTGTTAATCCTTTTGTTTTACTGTCCCGTTGTATATATTTTTGGTTATCGTGCCTCCACCCTTCATTCCCTGACGAGGTGTACTTCTGAATACACGAAAGACCTTGGAATCATTTTTCTTTTTCCTTGTGGGTGTGCATCATTCATTCATTTCACGTGTCTAATTGTGAAATTCATCCCATATATATATATATATATATATATATATATATATATATATATATATATACAGTGTGTGTGTGTGTGTTAGGGTTTCTCATTTCCCGGCCTTTTGCTTATCCCGGGATTCCGGGATAAAAATGATTCCCTTCCGGGGATCCCGGGAAATCCCGGGATATAATTAATTATATTTAAAATATATTATAAAATAAATTAACCTAGAAAAGAGGGGGTATAATTATTATTATTTTTTTTTATAGTCATTTAATAAGTTCTGCAATCTCCATGATGGGCAAAATAAAATAATATTGCTGTGAAAAATATGTATTAAAAAAAATACTTTTGAATTACAGAAAATTTTCACAAATAAAAAAATTGCTCCGTTTCATTGAAAACTTAATGAATACAACGAAAAAAAAATTGCCTTTGAATTGCTTAGAAAATTTAAAGAAAAAATAAAAATTACCTTCAAATTGCAAAGAACTTCAATGAATTCAACCAAAAAAATTATCACTGTGAATTTTTATAGTACGATTTCAAAAAACAAAGATGGTCAATACTTCGATCACTCAATCTTGTTCTCATTTTAGTCACGAAAAGTCCTGCTGTTGAGAATGCCCTTTCCGATTCTATTGACGTGGGTGGAATCGTCTTTATGCATTCAAGAGAAGAGAGATGTTCTGCGTTTTTTCGCCCGTAGCCTCGAAGATCTCTAGTTCCTTTTTAAGGTGCTTTGCAGCGCTTGCTTTGCTGTCTAGTGTTCTTGATTTCTCTACCTCGGCTGCTTTAATAGCTGCATCAAGCCTTTCAGCTAGAGTCACCGAAGATGACTGAGGGACAGCTGATTCTTGCACATCATTATCTTCATCTGTCTCACTAGAGGTAGAATCAGCAGGTACTCCAAAAAGGCGATCTAACATCTGCTTTGCTGATGAAATTAACATAGACTTGGTTGGTAAGGCTGGTAAACTTCTGTCACTTGCGAAAGTTGCGACCTTTTTATAATTCTTTCCACTATTGAGGTATTGTATGAGGCCAGTCAAGTTCTCATTTCGTCTCTCTGTTATGCGTCGAATGAACGACTCCTTTAGTTTTTTTGAAAAAGGTGTGTTTAGTTGATTTAGTTCGTTCAAAATGAAAGAAAAAACACCTTCTGATGAAAGTAAAGTCGATTCTCTGTTGCCCAGCTTTTCTGCTCCAACTTTTAATGGCTCCAGCGAAGCCACAATGTCACGAATTACAGCAACTTCTTGTTTGTCAAGGTAAAAAATGTCCATATCTTTATTGCAGTCGATGAGAGCTTTCGATACGGATGACCTTATTTTGATAAATCGCTCCAGCATGGCTAAAAGACTATTCCATCTGGTTTTGGAATCCAGCAATAGATGCAAACTTTTTCCTTGTTCCTGTTGAACATATCCTTGTAAGATGTTATTCTTTAAAGGTGATTTGCGAAATTTTTTTGCTATTTTTCTGACTTTATTGATGATTTGAGACACGTTGATTTCTTTACCTACAGTGTCGTGCGATCCAAATGAAATATCTATCTCGAACGGATCCTCATCAAAGCGCTCACACAAAACACTTTCAAAATCAATACTATGATTGAAATCTTCTCCATCTTCATCTATGTTGTCATTATGTTCGTCATCTTCAGTTTGAATTTCTTCAGAAAGAGTGATTGCAAGTGAAGTGGTTGACTTCTGGTACAAAACATCACATACCGCTAAGTGGATTCCGTGTGCATAACACAATTGATGCTCACATTCAATTAGCCTTCCAAATTTCACCATCATAGCTGCACCATCAGTAACACAAGCTACCACATGTTTTTCTAAAGAAATATGAAATTCCTCTAACTTTTCTTTGATTACTTCAACAGCAGTTTCAGCAGGTAGAGTACTAGAAATCTTCACCATTCCTAAGTTCCAAAATGTTCCGTCAGTTTTGTGTATGTTAATATTTAAATAACGGCGATTGTTTAGTGAGGTGTATTCATCTAAGGATAAACTAAACCTTGATCCTGCATTTATTTGGCTGGTAATTTCAGAATTTAAGCGTTCTTTTATTTGTTTGTACTGCGAATGAACGAGATTCATTACATGTGATGGATTTTTTGGTAAAGTATATCCTCTGTCTGTCATTGATTTTCTGATGAACTCACTTTTTGTAATAGAATTGATAGAGATGCCATCTAGAGTGGCTAGTTTTGTTACTATTTCTTCACATGTTTCTTTCTTAATGAAAAACGATGTTAAGGTTTGTTGAGAGGTTTGTCGCTTGCTACTAGTTGCTCTATTTTCCTCGGCTGTGCGCTTAGCATTAGTAACAGATAACTTGCTAATATTATGCTTGTTAAGCAAATGTCTGATAAGACCGCTTGTAGACCAACCTTTACACTTTATTTGAGTTTTGCATTCTTTACAGGTTGCAAATTCTAGTTTCGAATCCTTCAAGAAATATTTCCAAGCAAATGATTCTGACATTCTTGATTGAAGGGGTTCGTTTCGAACAAAATAAATTAAAACATACTATATATATATATATATAGTACTAGGCTAGTATAGGAACTACAAAGAATCTTGAGTCACAAATACTCACAATATAAAGGAAGTGTGACACTTGCACAATGCACAACCTGGCGTAATGCAGTTACTGGAGCTACTGAGCGTGGTGACAAATTAAGACAGCATCAGCGCAATTACGCAAGATATTACAGGTCCTGACAAGTAGTGACAATCTGTGACATGCCATAACAAGCTGAAATTAAAAAACAAAAAACTAAGCAAGCTTAACACTAACAAATACAAACGTATTCTGACAAGTTATGGGTTAATTAAACTTACTATTAGCAAAATTTCCCAGTCTTAACACAAAATAAGCAAAATTAAATTTTTAAGAAAATATCCCGGGATTTCCCGGGACAGGGAGAATTTCCCGGGAAATTTAAATTAGCTAAAAACTACCGGGATCCCGGGATCCCGGTAAAGAAACCCTAGTGTGTGTATATATATATATAGTTTTTATTTATTACAGAAAACCACGATAACCGTAGTTTCATTTTATTTAATACAGCAAAATGTGCATTACATAGGTCCATAGGAGATTTCGTCCCGCGTTGCTAGGCCACATCAAGAGCACGTCTCTACCACTACACCATCAGAAAACCAAAACCTTTCTTTTTTAAAGTGCAGCTTTTTAAAACGTATTTTGTTTTATCACGGGTTTTATCAGAAATGCATTGATTAACTCTTCAGTAACTATTGTTACAATAACTAAGGTTATTGTGGTTCTCATTAATAATAGTAATTCCTAAAGGGTTACCTAGTGCATTTCTGATAAAGCTTATGATGAAATGAAATATGTTCGAAAGCTGCGTTTGAAAATTTTTTTGAGTTTCCCAGATAGTTTTACACATTTTACTTCAGTCTCCGTATATATATATAAAATGCCTCAGCAAAATATTTTTGTAAACAATTTAATTAACCACGTGTTAAATATCTCAACTGTTTATGTTTCATTTCAGGAATGAGATAGTGACAATACTATTAAGTTTAATTAATACTTTATTTTCCAGAAGAATCTGATATACGATGTCACCAAAAACAGAAAACTAAAATATTTTTTGGCAGGAAAATCCTCTATACGATTGGATACACTTGTGTCACTACTTCAGAATGTTATAATAATGAATAATCTTTTGTTTTTGGTCAATGACATATATAAGTTAAAATGTGGAGGAATTACATATCCGTAAAAGCATTTTTAAAATCTATGTACAATTATATTTTCAGTTATATTATGCTGAGAGTTATGTTAATTTTGCATTCAGCTACTTTCAGAAATATCTCAGATGGAAGATTCTATTGGGAACTCTTCTTTAAATAAAACGGGTAAATAAACTGTGCATAATGAATTTCTGCAACAAGGAAATTGTATCAAAACAGTTTCAAACAACAATCGATGCTCGAAGCTTGTCCTTCAATATGCAAAACTTAGAAAATATTCATGAAAGAACCAAGTTTTGCAAGTTTTCTTTTCCTGAAGTTTGGGACACTTGAAAACTTCGATTTAGCTTGTCTTTCTTCTTTTTCTTCTTCTTGCGTCTGAAAAAGTTTAGTTGAAGTGAAAAGTTGTAACGAAACATAGGCTTTGTTGTTGATTTTAAATGAGACAGCGGGAATCCCGATCATATGATAACTTTCTGTCCTTATTTGTCGCTATTTCAGTATGAATAAATAGTGACAGATGTTGAAAATCTGAGTACAAAAAAAGAGAAAATTCGCGTGAATAAATATGACTTTTGGAGGGGTAAAAATGTTTTACGAGTACACCCACGGACCGAAAAGAAGATAAAACTGAAAGATCACACTGAAGAATACAAAGTTTTAATTTATTAGTAAGTAAACATTATTTGGTCTTAATTACATTACACTAACATACTAACATCCCTGGTGAAATAGCTTACAGCTTTTCCATCCTAAATGACCTAGAGCACATTGTACAGCACCCTACTCGTATTCCCGATCGCTTTGGTGATAGGCCCAACATTCTGGATTTATTTCTTACCTCGCATCCTTCTCCTTAGTCTGTCAAAATATTTTCTCCGTTGGGCTCTTCCGACCATAGTCTTATATATGTTTCCTGTCCTATCACTCCAATTCGACCTTTGGATTGTAGCAAGAGGAGGCGCCTTTGGCACTTTGATGCCGCTGATTGGGAGGCCCTTAGGCAGCACTTCTGTGATTTCCCATGGATTGGTTGCTGCTTCTGTGTCTGTGGCCTCTTGGAGTGTGCTGAGCGCATCACGGTGGTGATTTTCTTGGACATATTCTATTCCTACTACTAATGCACAAAAACCTTAATTCAACTTTACTTGTTATAATGCTATCCGCAACAGAGAGGAGTCTTTCAGAAGGTACCGTCGACATCCAACTCCTGACTCTCACTCAGCTTATATTTCTGCCCGGAATCGTGCAAAATCTGTTCTTCGACTCTCCAAAAATTCCTTCATCCGACAAAAATGTGAAAATCATCCAATTTTAATTCATCTCGCTCTTTCTGGCATCGAGCTAAGAACCTCTCCAACAACTTTACTTCCTCTTCTTCTCCTCTTTTCCATTCCGACGGCACAGTTGCCGTCTCTTCTCGTGACAAAGCTAAGCTCTTCGTTCAAACGTTCGCTTGCAACTCAACCATGGACGATTCTGGTGCTGTTCCTCCATCACCTTCTCCCTCTGACTTAATTACGTCTGAAACTAGAATCTCTTCCAAAGACGTTCTTTCTGCCCTATCTGGGCTTAACTCTAGGGAGGCGTACGGTGGTCCTGATGGTGTTCCTCCTGTTATTCTTGAGAACTGTGCTTCTGTGCTGACACCCTGCCAAGGCAAACTCTTTGGTCTTTGTCTCTCATCTGGTACTTTTCCTCCCTGCTGGAAGTTTGCTTTCATTCGGCCTGTCCCAAAGAAGGGTGACCGTTCTAAACCCTCCAACTATCGTCCAACTGATCTGATTTATTGCCTTTCAAAAGTGTTTGAATCTATCCTTAATGGGAAGATTCTTAAACAGCTCTCGTGTCACAATCTTCTTTCAGATCGTCAGCATGGATTCCGCAAGGGACGCTCTACTGGCGATCTTCTTGCATATCTGTCTGACTCTTGGTCATCTTCCTTTCGGGATTTCGGTAAAATTTTTGCTATTGCGCTAGGCATATCAATAGCTTTTGATAGAGTCTGGCACAAAACTTTAATTTTCAAACTGCCTTCCTTCGGTTTCTATCCTTCTATCTGTGCCTTCTTCTATACATGTAATGTTTTTCCTGGCCGACCTAAAGCTGCGGTTGTAGATGGCCACTGTTCTTCTCCTAAAGCTATTAACAGTGGTGTTCCTCAGGGTTCTGTTGTGTCGCCCACTCTTTTCCTTTTATTGATTAATGATCCGTTAAATCGCACTTATTGTCCTATCCACTCATATGCCGATGATTCCACTCTTCAATTCTCCACCCTCTTTGCAAAGTGTCCCTATCAACAGTCACTCCATGATTCGTGTGGTACGGCTATGGTACACCTGACCTCTGATCTTTCTGCTATCTCTGATTGGGGCAGAGAAAACCTAGTGGCTTTCATTGCCTCAAAAACTCAGTTCCTCTATCTGTCTACTCGTCACAATCTTCCACATGACTATCCCCATATCTTCAACAATAAACAACTGAATCCTTCCTCTTCTCTTAACATTCTTGGCGTTTCCTTTTCTCGTGATCTTTCCGAGAAAGATCCATATACTCTCTTTCCAAAACAGCTTCTGAGAGGCTAGGTGTGCTGTACCGCCTCTGCAGTTTCTTCACCCCAACTCAGTTGCAGTCTCTGTACAGGGGTCTTGAGCGCCCCTGTATGGAGTATGCTCTTCATGTGTGGGATGGCTCAACCCACATAGCTCTACATGACCGGGTGGAATCAAATGCTTTTCGTCTCATCAATTCCCTCCCCTCTTACTTACTGTCTGAAGACTGTCTTTACCGCAATGTTGGCTCACTCTCTCTTTACTATTGCTATTATAATGGACACTGCTCTTCTGAACTCTCCAATTGCATGCCTCCTCCTTTAAGGACAGCACGCAGCACCAGACTTTCAACACATTCTCATTCCTTTTCTGTTCAACTCTCAAGCGCAGGGGTTTATCGTTATTTTCAGTCTTTCATCTACTCAATTCTCATTCCTTTTCTGTTCAACTCTCAAGCGCAGGGGTTTATCGTTATTTTCAGTCTTTCATCTACTCAACCGGTCAATTTTGGAACATTCTTCCTCAATCCATCTTGCTCCCGATCTATGACCTCCAATCTTTCAAACGCAGTGTCCAGCATTTCGAGATTGATTTTGGCTTTTATTTTCTTCTGTGTGGGTGGGGGACCGCTTTTGCGGGCGTTTGTCCTTGGCCCCTCCTTCTTGCATAAAAAAAGCTGAAAGATGCTAAAAGATTAGGAAGGGGAGATACCACACATCATGTATTGTTATTTCTGATCAGTAAATCCTAAAACACCAAGTATTTACCCCTTTTGGGGTGTGTTATATCTTCACAGAACCAAACGAACGAGTATTTCAACTCATTTGGATGTACACACACACACACATATATATATATATATATATATATATATATATATAATCAATAGGAATATGAAAACAAGAGATACGACTCTCATCATTTATTGGCCAAACGTTTCGGTCCACTCAGGGGCCATCTTCAGTGACTAAATAGAAGCATCTAAAAATAATCATAAAACTAAAGTAAATACAAATGTCAAACTGTACGATAATAAAATCTAACACAAAAAAAAAGTTAAAAAGTTGTTAGAGCCTATCACCTTTGTTCAAGTTGGTCTTTATTTGACTTAGAAATTCAGTATCTTAAGAGATTTTTCAACTATAATTTTTATTGTACTTTGACTTTTGAGGCTTTAATTTCTAAATTTTTAAATAACCTATATTCACCTAAAATAATTCACTCCACGGTTCCGAAACAGAAGGTTTATCTTAAGCTTCCATTTTTAGACCAACTAACTTTTCAACTTAATAAAGATGTCCACTCTATTTTGGACAGACACTTCCCTCAATGCGACTTTATAATCATTAATTCTAATTCTAATTCTCTGCAATCCTTTTTTCGCCATAAAGATCACCTCCCCGTGCTTTTGAGATCCTTTGTTATTTATTTATATACATGTGCGACCTGCCAAAGTCGTTATGTGGGGCAGACTGCCCTACAGTTAAAACTTAGGATTTCGAAGCATTTGGGTTTTTCTTATCGAACTTCTCGCCCTCTTTCCACTCCTGAATCCTCTGCTATTCGGCATCATTCAGAGACCCATGACCACCCGTGCCCCCAGGACTCCTTTGCGATTTTGTCGTCTGCTCCTAATTAACTTGATCTTAAAATTTAGAATCCCTTTTATCAAGAAATTAAAATCCTGAACTAAACGATAGCCTTTCCTCGATAAAATTACATACTTCCTAACCAACCAACACCTTTTAAACGCAACCAACGCACTAACTTAAGTCGTTTTTTCCTTTCTCTCCACTTGTTATTTGTAACTTTTACCATCCAGGTTAGTCCTTTTTAAATTTTTAAATTTTAAACTTAACATTTTTAAACTTTTAATTTTTGAAATTTTAGTTTGTTTTAATTTTACTTTTATTTTGTTTTATAATCCAGATAGTTTTTTAACAACTTTTTAACTTTTTTTTTGTGTTAGATTTTATTATCGTACAGTTTGACATTTGTATTTACTTTAGTTTTATGATTATTTTTAGATGCTTCTATTTAGTCACTGAAGATGGCCCCTGAGTGGACCGAAACGTTTGGCCAATAAATGATGAGAGTCGTATCTCTTGTTTTCATATTCCTATTGAGGATAAGGTTCCCGAAGAACATTTCTATCGTAACTATATATATATATATATATATATATATTGGATTTCTCCTAAATATTAAATTAAAGCTTTGTAGAAGCAACCCGCATGATTATATATATATATACATATATATATATATATATATATACATATATATATATATATATATATACAGTCAGATGGGGGAAAAGGGACCAAAATGGTGGTGCAATGAAATTTTTGTAACTGATGCCCTAGAATTCCATTATGGCAATTGGATAGGTGCATCTCGAGTACAGTAGTTATATTTGCAGTGTACGTGAGCAGAATTCGGAAATTTTGGAATTTACTATTTTTTTCTTATTTTTCAGATTTGAATTGATGACTGTGAATAAGTTTGTTGGAAACGCTAAGAATTAGACAATAAATTCTAATCACTGCATAACACTGAAATTTTACGTGAAGCAGCACTATTTAGTAAGGTAACTGCATACTGATTTATAATTAATAATAATAATTTAGGAGCGCGTACAGTTCATTTTTATGCGGTGGGGTAAAAGGGACCGCTATTTACGTTTTTTATTTTCAACCGAAATTTTACAGAAGTTTTCTTTTTTACAGACAATGCCAGGCAATTACGTGAAGAAGGTTGGTGTGAAGAGGCTGATGTACACCCAGGATGACATTGCCCGAGCACTCGTCCACAGGGCAAAAGGGAGACCAGGGGCCTTCTTCGGCACCTCCTTTCCGGCCCAAGCGCATAGTGTATGCAGATTCGTCCGGAGATGAGTTTGAGAGTTCTGCGGATGAAGAGGCGGAGGTGACGGTGTCTCGAGAGTCGGAGGAGGAAGAAGCGGTGGTTGCAATCTTCCGATTGCCGGTCAGATGCGATACCATTACACCATGGGCCTCACTCTTCCAAATGCTGTAATTCTTCTACATACTCGCCCATGCTGTAATGGTATCGCATCTGACCGGCAATCGGAAGATCCCGGGTTCGATTCCCGGGTGGTTACCTCATTTTTTCATTTGTTTCGTTCTCTCTCTCTCGTCTTGCGCGGAATATCTCCTATACAAGCGTCGTTCTTTACGTTATTTATACTGCGTGTTCTTTGCAGTTGAATGTATATAATGTTACGGCATGCGGGAGGTGCCCCCTTGGGGCATTGGTTTCTGGGAGTATGTAGAAGAATTAAGGCATTTGGAAGAGTGAGGCCCATGGTGTAATGGTATCGCATCTGACCGGCAATCGGAAGATCCCGGGTTCGATTCCAGGGTGGTTACCTCATTTTTTCATTTGTTTCGTTCTCTCTCTCTCGTCTTGCGCGGAATATCTCCTATACAAGCGTCGTTCTTTACGATATGTATATATATATATATATATATATATATATATATATATATATATATATATATACAGGGTGGGCGGAAAGTAGCTCCCTATTTTGGATTGGTAAAAAAATACGTATATTATCCATTTATTTCAGAAGAAATAATATGAAAAGGTAGGCATACATAGTAGGTTTTCTCTGAAATTCAATGTGGGCTCCAACTCTTTCCACCAGCTTCTGGAGCCGCCCAGGAATGGCGTCCACTGACTTTAGCAGGAACTCCGGCGGGATGGAGGGCATGACTTCCCGAATTCGGTCCTCCAGTTCTTCCAATGTCCTCGGTTTGGTGCGGTAGACTTCTTCCTTTACCCACCCCCAAAGAAAGAAGTCGCACGGTGTCAAGTCGGGGCTCCTGGCTGGCCATTGATGTGGACCACGACGACCCATCCAACGCCCAGGGAAGTGGGCATCCAGCCACTCACGGACAACAAGAGCGAAGTGCGGAGGGGCGCCATCTTGCATAAATATCAGATCGTCGATGTTCTCCCATGTGCTGACAACCGGCCAGACCTCGTTTCGCAACATAGCAAGGTACCGCTCAGCATTCATGGTGTTGCGCAGAAGGAACGGGCCCACAACCTGATCTGAGGTCATACCACACCACACCGTTACACTGAACCGATTCTGCCGTTTTTCAGCGGTAACCGTGCGACTTCAATGTTTCAGACAGATACCAAAGATGTCGAGAAAATGCCGTGAAGGCGACCTCCGAGGCTTCCTTATCTGGGTAACTGTGCAGCGCCTTCAAGAATTGAAGATCGTTCCGTGGGGCTTCAATTGGTGATGGACAGGAAAACCAGTGCTTGATGTACACCGTAGTTGTGAATAGTGCCACTCGATTTAAGTGCTTCCATACCGTTTGAGAGTATGATTGTCGAGATGCCCTCATTATACTTTGACGCTGTTGAATGGGAAACTGGTCTTTAAAAAGACACATCTTGATAACATATATTGCACGTGCCATCCAACGCGCTCGGTGAAATGTTCCTGGGTATCTGAACTTTATTCCTTTCGGTGGTTCTCCTCCTAGAAAGATGACTGTCAGCTCCAAAAGTTCTTCGTATTCGTCTCTGGGATGTTTAGTGCTCAGTTGCTGTATGGCAAAATTTATAACTGTTCCTCTAACTCCTTCAATGCTCTCTGCTACTTCGGCATCCTCCAGAACCGTGCGATATTTTGTTTGGTCAATCTTTTGCCAAAAGTTGCGAAAATGAGAAAAGATATCAATATTTGGAGACTTAGCAGCATCATGTAGCGAAAACACCGTTGCTAAAACAACTTCAGATACATGATGTCGACAGGCAAGGTTTAGAAGATTCTCCTCTAACTCACTTTCAAGTTTCATACAAACACCACCTTTCAAACCTGTGTTAGATGCCGTTGTGTCGAAGCACATAGCTACAATTCTCTGTTCAAGACCCCAGCTTCTGATCTCAGCCATGCAAGCTTCTGCCATAACTGCAGCTGTGCCTGATGGCAGTTTGGGTATAGCGAGTAGCTTGGTTATATCCTTCCCAGAAACCATTATCGGAAGACGATCCACAGATTCTCGCTCATTTCCTGTATAGTCGGCCATTATCTTCCCATCCCAGTGCGAAGTTAGTGGCATTTGCGGGTTGAAAGATTCTCTGATCTCAGATGCTAAGGCTGCACGTCTATCTCTCCTCGCTCAGTGTATTGCAGATGGACTAATCATAAGTTCACCAACTGGTGCTTTAAACTGATTGGATGTAAATGCAGCCAAAGCAGAGAAAATGTATGAGGCATTCCTGCTGCTTGTTTTTGTGCGATCTAAAGCTGTTGCTACATCCTGCGTAACTACAGAGATGGTTCCCTTCCGTCGCTGCGGCAGACCTGAAGATGTTGATAGCTCAGATTCACTTTCGGTAGTGTCTGAAGGTGAAGATTCTTCACTTGACGATTCAAGAACTGCAACCTCATTCACTCTGTCTGTTTCTGCACGAACCCGTTCCCAGTGGCGGTCCTAGCTTACATGACGCCCTGGGCGAACCTCACCTTCAGCGCCCCCCCCCCCTGTTCGCCAACACACACACATTCGAATCCCCCCAAAATAAAGGACGACAGACATAACTCTTTCACAAAATAACTTTTTATTGGACTAATTGTTGGAACTTCAGAACCAAAACAGACTCAAATTTCTGAATTTTACAAATCCTTCATCACGTAAATAGAATAACTCACTTAAGATAATGTAATTATGATACTATGAACAGGAAAAATACAAATTAAATTGCACAACTGCCATAAATAAACTAGAGAATCAAATTTCTAAATTGTACAAATGCTCTATCACATAAATAGAATAAGACACTTAAGAGAGGGTAATTATTATGCTACACTTTGAACAAGAAACAAAATAAATTGCACCACAGCACAACTGCCATCTAAAGCCTGACTCTTCTTACCTTCCTTGATGCAAAGTCATGAATTAAATCATCATATGAAATCTGCTCAGCAATTGTATGATTTATACTGATGATGGCCAGACCGGTAAGGCGTTCCTGTGACATAGTTGACCTCAGGTAGGATTTGATGAGCTTCAGCTTTGAAAAGCTCCTCTCTGCTTCAGCAACAGTGACTGGAAGAGTAAGACCAATTCTGAGAGCAGTCCACAAATTTGGATATATTTCAGAGAGCTCCCTTTCATGGATAAATGTCAGCAGTTCAAGCAAGGATATGGTCTTTGATGGCAAGTCAGGCAAGTTCTTCAGCTCCTGTGCAAGCTCTCTGCCATCCAAGTCAGATTGTCCCTTAAAGTGTAGTGTAGTACTAAGGTTCACACATTGTTCTGTCAGCTCCTCAAATGTGAGATTTTGGAAATGTGTCAGCACTCCAAACTTCTCTCCCACAATTTCCAACGTGGAAAATCTTTCCTGAATGGCTGATGTTGCAGCATCAACCACTGCATTGAAAAATGTCACCTCCAGCTTCTTCAAAGCATCAATCAAGGGCTCATCAGATGCTTCATAGGAGAAGTGCCGCTTTGTGGACCTCAGCCGTTTTTGTTTTAACACAGCCTCCACATTCATTTGTTCACAGATATCTGTGGCTGCCATTTGTGCAGCCACAAAACCTGTTGCCCTGTAATTGCGGAGACCTCTCTCTGTTTTTTTTAGGAGATTTACTGCAACATCAACGTGCATGCTAGGAGACTGCATCTGCTTGCTCACATGCTGAATTTGGCACAACAGGTCATGCCACACCACTGAACAAATGGCGAAGCGGTATGACCCAACCTCCTCTGACAGAGATTGAGCCTCGACCTTTATTACAGAGTCTTTGGTGTGGTCCCTCACCTCGATCAGTGCATCTCTCACTGCAGCTGCCTGATATCTCAGGGGCTCCACACTCTTGATCTTGCTTTCCCACCTTGTATCAGACCACATCTTCAATGTGATGTTCACATGTTTTTTCAAAATGGCCCATCGTTGTGTGGAGGCTGAAAACAAGTTGTAAAGCTTCTGCAAGATGCCAAAGTAACTTGTGGCATCAATAGATCCCTTAGCAGCATCGGCCACAAGCAAATTCAGAGAATGAGCCCCACATGGAACAAACAGAGCTCTGGGATTAATTTCTAGGAGCCTGGATTGAACACCCTTGTTTTTTCCCCTCATGTTGGCCCCGTTGTCGTATGATTGTCCTCTACAGTCCATGAAAGGAACTTTTAGCTCCTCCAGTCTCTTCAGAATCAGAGATGCCAAATGTTGACCAGTGGACTCCTCTGCCTCCAAAAACCCCATGAAATGTTCCTTTATATGGGGCTTCCCCTCCAGTGACACAACCCGAATCACAACTGACAACTGTTCAGTGTGGCTGATATCTGGAGTGCAATCTAGAATTATTGAAAAAAACTTTGATTGTTTGATGTCGCTCACCATTGCTGAAATGGTCTTGCTGCTCGACAAATCAATGAGTTCGTTTTGTATGTGGTGGCCGAGGTAGCTGGTGTGACTGGAGGTCCCTTTTTGGACACGGTTAATGTGCTCTTGCATTATAGGATCAAATTGTGCCATCAGTTCAACTTCTTTCAGAAAATTGCCATTTGATGGTGAGAACAATTTTTCTGTATGTCCCCTTAGTGCCAAATTCCTAACTGCCAGAGAATGCACAATAGCAGTGAGACGTGTCAGCACCGCTCTCCATCTCAACTTCTCAGCCTCCAGAAGTGCCATCTCCTGCTTGTCAATGGTCTCCCCCTTTCTCATCCTCACTGCCAGTTCTTTCCAGATTTTCATAGAATTTAGGTGTTCTGAACTGTTGTCATGTGATGTGAGCAATGAGCTTGCATGCTTCCAGTCCGAGAGTCCCAAACTTGTTAAATTTATTTTCCTCTTGGAAAATAATGTACAACAGAAACAGAAAAGGCTGTTGTTTTTTAAGGAATAGACCAACCAACTTCTGGTTATATTTTCCCCACTAACCAATGACTTCCTGAAGTATTGATGGTGGAAACTTCTTCCGTCACTGTCGTTTCTAGGGAATACAAAGTCAGATGGTACTTGACTTGGTCCCCTGGAAACCAGTTGTGTCCGAATTCTCTCAGTCAGAACTGAAGGCCAGTTAGCAGGGTCGGTGGACAGAGACTCATCCTCAGGAGGCGATTCTGCTCCAGGCATTTCTAATAGAAAGAACAAGAGCATTACTCATTAGTATACACACCTAAGTTAGATAACACATTATTCACAGCACTTTGTTATGGTGGTGGTGTTATGGAATTATGGTGGTGAAACACCACACATACCCAGTAACCCAGACCCAGTGATAATAACATTATAATTTATAACTGTTTGCAAAATGCTTTGCAGGGATGCACACATACACATACACATACACACACACGCACACACTCACAGACATATGTGCACACAAACTCACCTGAAGAGTCCTGCCGGGGAGAAGTAGAAGCAAATGGGTCTTCATCCTCAGGATCAGACTGCATTTGTGGAGACATATGTGAGGCTGAGGAGGTAGATGGCTCCTCAGCCTCAATAATGGCAGAAGTAGACGGCTTCTCATCCTGGCTAGTGGCAGAGGGTGTTCCAAAATATTTCAAAAGTGCCCCTGCAAATAGTAAAATAGAACATAACAGACCAATGCATGAATAGGCTAGTACAATTAATTTAACATGTTATTAAGCACAATTTATTAAACTTTTAGAATAGGAAACAAATGAATAATACAACCTCCTTGGTTAATGGCTAATTATATACATAATAGTACACTTCAAATGACTCAGAAAGCTATATCACAAAATAGCAGTGCAATATAGCAGTGAAGAGTAGATGACATAGCTCTATACCTTTATCTTTTGCTCGTTTCTCCTCTTCTTCTTTCCTCTTTTTTCTAAACTGAGCACCTGATAGCTTTGACCTCTTCTTATCCATTTGCGGTTATTTGACAGACCTTAGTGGCTTAGTGTGAAGATTCGTTCTGTAATAAATAATATACATTTCACTATTTAACCAAACCCAGAAAAATAACATTACATATGTTAAAGTATGGGCCTTTATTCCCAATAATATTAATCTGGAAGCATTTTGCATTGTTTAGGTCTTTTATGGGAAGGTTTATGGAAAATGCAATAGATGGTTTTTTATTAATAAAAATATATTTATTGATCTTTTATTATTTATTTTATTTTATTTTTTATTTTTATTTATTTCTTTATTTATTTATTCTTATTTTTATTTTTATTTTTTTTGCAGGCGCTCATGCCGCCCCTCCACAAATGCCGCCCTGTGCGGCTGCCCATATTGCCCATATGAGGAACCGCCACTGCCCGTTCCTCACGATCTGCAACAGCTATTGATCTTTGTAAGGCCTTGGCCTCTTGCTTTGCGAGGTTAACATCAATGCCTGACATGAAACCACGTCGTCCTTTTTCACGTTAAGCTTTCAGAAACTGTCGATCCTCTTCTATCTTTATCATAGTCATGGCATCTTGATGTGCAATATCAAACAGATCATCCAACAAATTTTTGAAAGTTTCACGATTTCTCTCTTCAGTTGTTGACATTCTTGATATACGCTTCTTGAGGTTTTGCCATTCCTTGTGAAGACGTCGTAGCTGATCCCAGACATGATTCTTCGCCCTTGTTGGTATCTGTGCTTGTTCCCAAATTGGAAGAATCATTGCAACAGTTTCCTTTATGCTCTCATCCAACTTCAATTTCTTACGTGTATGAAAATCGAACAACACTTTTAAAACCTTACCACGTGAAGGTAGCTTAGAAGGATGAAAGTGGTCTTCTGTACCACCAGTCAACCAAATCTCTGTCTTCTTTCTTGTTGCCTCCGCCATTTTACCTGTAAAGTAGAAAAAAATAATTAAATATCTGAAATAGTGACCGAATAAAAACATTCACTTTATTGGACTGATAATATTAATGAATTAGCAGCAAATGTCTTACTCGTCGTTATATAGGTAATTATTCCAAGGCAAAAAAAATAAAATACCATAAATCGATATAAATTGCCCTGATAATTTCTTATGGCGATGTGCACCTGTAACCATAGTCTAAGAATAAATTTAGTTAAAATGAATATTACATACAAACCCGAAGTGTTAAACATAAGGCTTACGCAATAAATTAAAATACATCTCACAACCACAAGAAAACTTAAAAGTGAAACACAAAAAAATTGATATGCTGAAAGGTTAAACTAACAACATATTTTAAAACGGTTGCGATGTCACAAATCCAAACATAGCCTGAAATAAAACCAGTACACTAGGCACACCGTCGCCATAAACTAATCATCGACACAAAACATTTGCTTCTCAACTTTGATTGCATTGGGCAAGTCCTAAATATTTTGCTATAGTGATAAAACTTCATATATAGAGTTTTTACATGAGGTTGCATGATAATTCGACCTGGCCGATGTAAAACATTGCTTTTGAATTTCTAACTCTATGCCTTAGACACACCCTAATTATATATATATATATATATATATATATGCACTAAAATCACAAAATAACACGTGACCTTATTAATAAGCAAACAACCACAAGGAAAAGGAAACAAAAAAGTCCGAGCGCTTTCGTGATATATTCACATTATCAAGGAGGAACAGAAAATAGACGGAGATTACAAAGTACATGAGTTAAATAGACAAGCAAAAAATTCACAATTGGCACCTCAAATTAAAGGCCTTAAAGCCCTCTAAAGATTTTTTCAATTGATAACATAATCTGTAGGTTGTTTGCTTATATATATATATATATATAAAGGGTGTCAGGAAATGATTGCCCCCCCCCCCTGTACAGAAGAAACTGAAAGGAATAGAAAAAAACAGACAAACCCACGCGAAAGAGCGTTTAATTTTGAATAAAAAACACTTGTTTTAATATCGGGTGTTGCCCCCATTTGCAGCTCTGGGGGGTATGATCCCAGAAGTGTCTCAAAGAGATCGGTATCATGACTCATTTCTTCAAGGACTTCGTTGATCTTTGCAGTCATAATTTCTGTTGAATACCGATTCTGAATGGGTTGTTCCAGCATTAAGGACTCCACCCGATCCTTCATGATGGATCCGACATGTTCACAGACATTAAGATCGGGAGAATTGCCAGGCCATTCATTATTTCCGAAAAAATCAATGTTATTGTCCTTAAGCAGTTGTTGAGTCGCAAGTGCTTTCATACAGGGGGCTTTGTCGTGAAGAAAGGTTGCCTGTTCAACATCCAAAACACACTCGGGGTCTTTCAAAAACGGAATTACATGTTGGGCTAAAATTACATTTCGAAAATAAGGCCCATCCCAACTGGTTCCTCTTGGTTTGATAACCCAGATGAGCTTCCGAATAGAGAACATAATGAAAACACCCACACATGCTGGATTTTTTACTATTTCTCGATACTTCTGGTCGTCTGGGACTTCATCAGGAGTTGTTGCCCAAACCCGATCATTCTGAAAATTTGGTTTTCTGGAGACATAAACGAAGAATTCATCGCTGACAACCAAGTGAAGGAAATCGTCTTCCGTCCATTCCTCAAGATAATCACAAAACCATAGCCGATCTTCAATATTAAGATCACTCTTCCGTGGCTTAGCTATTTCATGCCAAGCACTCAAGCCTTGGCGAACTCGAAATTGATGCACAAGTTGCCGATTGACTATCTTACCACGACGGATAAGTATCTCTTTCGCTACCTCAGAGCAGCTCTTCTTACAATGTCTTTCGATTCTTGAGATAATTTCTCCGGTCTTCCTCCTCGAAATTCTGTTTCACAATCTTCAGGATTCTTATTCCAATTCCTTTTGACAAAGTCTTCTGATCTTTTTAATCTCTCAGCCACCCAGTGTCGAGTTATGAAAGTTGCACCAGCTTCCTTTGCTTCACGAAATGTGACAGCTCGAATGCGGTCAAGAACTCGCTTTTTCTCTGAATCGTTCAAAATAGATGATGCCATGGTTTCTGTGGTGAAAAAAATGGTAAGAATTAAAATCACAGGAATAGAATATAATGGTTTTCATTCAGATTTTAACGCTCTTTCAAGTGGTCTCGCCGGTTTTTATCTATCTCTTCTAGTTTTTGCTCTACAGGGGAGGGGCAATCATTTCCTGACACCCGTATATATATATATATATATATATATATATATATATATATAGAGAGAGAGAGAGAGAGAGAGAGAGAGAGAGAGATAGTTACAAGGAGTTACAAGGAAAAGAAGTACCTCAAAAGGCCTTACGGTCCCTACCGAGGGGGTACCAATGGCAACGGGTGCCAGGGAAAATTTTGTACACACTCAAATAGTGTGCAAGATTTGGTCTAACCTTTTCTTGAACTGATCCACAGAGGAACTGTTCACAACTTCCGAAGGTAACCTGTTCCATGTGTCACAGATCTTATACGTAAAGTAATTCCCACAAACACTAGTCCTAAACCGTTTCAAATCCAACTTCCAACCATTGTTACGAGTTGGGTTATCATTTAAACTAAACATACTTCTAAAATCGACATCTTTGAACCCACGTAAGAGCTTGAAAACCTCGATCAGTTGACCTCGCAGCCTCCGAGTTTCGAGCGAAAACAAGTTCAGGGCGCGTAACCGTCGATTGTAGCCCATATGCCTAACGGAAGGGATTAACTTTGTGGCCCTCGCCTGCATTCGCTCCAGCCTCTCAATATCTTTCCTGAGGGTGGGCGATCAGAACTGCACAGAATACTCCAGGTGCGGCCGAACAAGGGAATTGTACAGTGAGAGCACAATCTCCTTGTTCCGAAACTGAAATTGCCTCCTGATATAACCCAATAGTTTCTGGGCTTTCTTTTCCACCTCTACACACTGTTTCGTAAACTTAAGGTCGCTGCTAATTAGCACACCCAAGTCCTTTTCTAAATTAGTCACCTCGATATTACTACCCAACATCGAGTAGTCCGACTTGGGATTGGCGTAGCCAATGTGCATCACTTTGCATTTACCCAAGTTAAACGGCATTTGCCATTTTTCGGACCACTCTCCTATCCTACCTACGTCCGCACGCAGTTCCTCGATCGCTTCGGGCGTCCCAACATTGGCCCCAAGCTTGGTGTCATCAGCGAATTTGGCGATCCGACTGACGATGGCACCGTCGATATCATTTATGTAAATGATAAACAACAGTGGCCCCAAAACGGAACCCTGAGGAACCCCACTAGTGACCGAGGCCCGCCCCGAACTAGCCCCTTTAATTACAACCCTCTGCCGCCTATTACTCAGCCAGTTTTCAATCCACCTACCGATTTCCCCACCGATACCCAGCGCACGCACTTTCGCCATTAGCCGGCGGTGAGGTACCTTATCAAAGGCTTTCCGAAAGTCGAGATAAAGTATATCAATCGCCCTACTCTTATCATACTCACTCAACATGACGTGGAAAAACTCGAGCAAGTTGGTGAGACACGACCTATGCCGTCTAAACCCATGTTGGGAGTCCCCAAGCAGCTTGTAGGAATCCAAATGGTCAACGATCCTATCAGCTATTATCCCTTCTAATAATTTACCTACAACTGAAGTGAGACTAATGGGACGATAGTTCCCTGGACTTTCGTGATCCCCTTTCTTAAAGATAGGGGTCACGTTGGCTTCCCTCCAGTCACCAGGCACCTGGCCCATCTCCAACGATTTGTTGAAGACTGTAGCCACGTTGGGAGCCACCTGGTCGCGCACTTCTCGCAACACTCTGGGGAGAAACTGGTCTGGCCCAGGAGCCTTAAACGCGCTCAGTTTGTCTATTCTATCGGCGATGACTCTCGCGGTACATCGAACACTATCCAAGCCAGCACCTTCGTGCCTCACGCCTGGCTCGGGGATGACGCGGGTATCCTCCCTGGTGAACACTCCAGCAAAGTACTCATTAAGCACATTAGCGATGTCCGCGTCGGAGGTCCGCAGAACGCCGCTTCGGTCCTTTAGTGGACATATCATGCTTCTAATGGGCTTTCTACTATTAACATAACTGAAGAACTCCTTAGGGTTCCCCTTGCAGAGGCTTGCCACCCGTAGTTCTTCGTTACGTTTCGCTAGTCTAACCTTCGCCTTCACTTCCCTACACAGGCGGACATACGCTTCAGTGTTCTCGTGGGAACGATTGGCCTTCGCCCTCCTATACGCTACTTTCCTATTTCGGATAGCCAAAGCGATGTCACGATTGAACCACTTAGGCTGCGTTGAAGCAAGTGTGACCGGTTTTGAGGGTATGGCAGCAGACTGCAGCACCATAAACTCGTCCCGGAATGCACTCCACACCCGCTCAACATCGCCGCCGACCTCTAACCCCATCTCACCTACGCTATCCCTGAGGCTAACAAAGTCCGCCCGCCGGAGATCGAGCTTACTGCCTCTCGAGTTACTACGCTTCACCCGAGGGACGCGCACACGAAACCTAATCAGACTGTGATCACTCCTGCCCAACGATTCGTCAACGGTGAGGCCAGTGACGAGGTTGTCTTCGGTCGTGAATACTAAGTCTAGAACGCTTTCGCCTCGTGTAGGCTCGTTGACCCACTGAGTGAGGAAGTTCTCATCAGCAAAGACAACTAGCCTCCTCCCTTCAGCATCAGCAGTCCTGTCTTCCCACTTTATGCCGCGACAGTTGAAGTCTCCTAAAACTACACACACCCTATCACCTAGCAGGCTACTGAGTTCGGTGTACAGGGCTGTATCATCCTCGAGGAGGAGATGCGGAGGTCTGTACACCAAGATTAACCTATAGTTCGTCCCCCCTACGTTCAGATCGAAGCCAAGCAGCTCCCGTTCCGATCGGAACTGGCAGTCAACCGGACTCAACGTGTCCCTGACGTATATTAGTACCCCACCCCCCTCCCCATGGGTGCGATCTTCGCGAAACATTCTATACCCGGGAATTTCGAACTCCCCAACGTAGTCCCTACGGTCAGTATGAATCCAGGACTCGGTGATAGCAACGATATCCTGGTATTCTGATGCTAAGAGCCCCCGTAGCTCGCAAAACTTGTTCATAATTGACCTAGCATTAAAAAGCATTGCACGGAGGGAGCCTTCCCTATTCTGACCGCCCCCTAGCACGACCCGTTTCCCGAACAGCCAGGGCTGTCGGGAGTTGAAGAGCCCCTCACTAACGAGGGGGCAACTTCCGCAGGAGACTGAGCCCCCTCCAACGTAGGAGGAGGGTCACCCACCTGTACTTCGACGCACCTTCAGTTGAAGGTACGTCTGCCACCGGCTCATCCTCATCTCTCCCCGGTGGGGGCCCATCATCTCTCCCCGGACTCGACCTCACCATTCTGTATAGGTGCCGGTCGAGCAGCGCGCCTAGCACACCTTTACCCTTGTTATTGAGGTGGACACCATCCCTCTGGTAAAGGTCCCACCTACCCGAAAATGCATCGAAGGGGTCAATAAACTTCACGCCCAGCGGAACGCACAAGTCTTGTACCCTCTCGTTGACGCCAATGACCTTACTGAGCGCGTGGTCACTGGCATTCATTCGCGGTAAAATACCCATTAACATTCCCCTGTCTGTCTTCAGTTTTAGATCATCCGCAAGAGACATGATCTCGGTGATGATCCCTTCTGTAAGACCTACCCCACCGCCTTTGAGGAACAGGACATTGCCACCAGCGTGGACAACGATCGCAGTCCTCCGACTAGCCACGCGCACCTTCTCTACCTCCTTCCTTAAGTGCGCCGTTCCCCGCCCAGGTAAGCACCTTACCTTCCTCCCATCCCGGTTTGCAGAAGCAAAGTACTTCTCCTGGCCCCTGATCTGCGAGTCCCCAATCAAAACGGTGTCTTCCTCCTTCGAGCACAGGAGACTAAAGCGGTTAGAGGTCTTGACAGGGGCAACTGGGGTCTCAGGCTTCGGCTTCGCAGCCTTCTTGCCCGAGTCCTTTCGAAACCCGTCACCACCCATACACGCAGTTACACCACCCGACCCACCCCGACTGGTAGCTACATCCTTCGGTTTCTTTGGGCCATCAGTAGGCCCCTTCCCACCCTTTTTCTTCATTGGCCCCTTCCCACCCTTCTCTTTCGATCCCTTCCCACCCTTCTCTATCAGCCCCTTCTTTGCGCCCTCCCTTTGTTCTAGATACTTAATCTTACAGTTTAAGTCTGCTGGTGTGTTTTTAGTTTGATCTTGTCCACTGGGTTGGATTTCCAGTGCTACGACCCTAGCTTCAAGCTTTTTTACTAATTCCTTTAGCTCTTTAACTTCTTTTTCGTGGTTGTCTCTAAGTTTACAAAACAAACATACACTAAGGGATGTGATATCGCTGATACTACCCTCAGGGAAGTCAACGCACCAATGATTAACTTTACATTTAAAGCATTCTGCTTTCAATTTAGCTGGCCCTGCCATATTTTCTCTTTTTTATTTTTTTTTCTGAATACTCTGAATTAGATAAAGCGTTCTAGCAATGAAAACTATCAAAAACGTTCTGACCAGTATATAAAAAGGGGGGGGGTGAATTCATCCCGCGCGTAGAAGCATCCACCTATTTGCAAGTGACGTTCATCCCTTCCAGAAGACTACACCTCTCCTGCTGCCGCACCGACCAAAGGTCTCCCCAGGGCCGGACAGTCCCAAACGTGGCGCAGCTACCAACTGACAAACACTCGCGACGCAGGCGTTACGGATTTTCCGCCAGGAGCGACAGCGAGATGCAGCCCCTTACTAAGTCTTACTAGTCACTCACAAGCGGCCAGACTCTTAGAATCCAGTGCTCAAGGGATATCCCACCAGACCCAGAGGCTACGCCCGAGACTTTACGCTGGCCTGGCAGCCAGCTGGGCAGTAAAGTTCTCTCACCTCAGAGCAGTACAGCCAAGCACCATCAATTGGTCACCAAAGAACGGTCGCAGGGGGCTGGTCAGGCCATTACGCGTTAGGAATGGGCTTAACGGGCACTAGCCACACTCCATTCATCGCGCCCCTACGTCTGGGACCCCTCCATCCCAGTCTCTCACAACCTACGAGCGTTAAATGGTGTTATTTATAGAGGTTCCAAAGCCTCTCTTCCCACGCATGAGGTAGCAGTAGGGTCCTAATAGTAAAAGAAGAGAAAAAGACTTAATACTAAAAGTTTTTTTTTTTTTTTTTTTTTTTGCAGTCAGAGGAGAACAACCTTAATGTAAGCTAAAAGGACAGAGTAGGGATGGGATGGGGTCCTAGTAACCCACGGGACGGGATTGTGCAAAATACTTCACCCGCCCTCCCGAAAGAGAGAGAGAGAGAACCTAAAGGAACTGGCAGCCAGTTCCAGCCACCTGGTCGCGCACTTCTCGCAACACTCTGGGGAGAAACTGGTCTGACCCAGGAGCCTTAAACGCGCTCAGTTTGTCTATTCTATCGGCAACGACTGTCGCGGTACATCTAACACTATCCAGGCCAGCACCTTCCTGCCTCACGCCTGGCTCGGGGATGACGCGGGTATCCTCCCTGGTGAACACTCCCTGAAAGTACTCATTAAGCACATTAGCGATGTCCGCGTCGGAGGTCCGCAGAACGCCGCTTCTAATGGGCTTTCTACTATTAACATAACGATGCTTCTAATGGGCTTTCTACTATTAACATAACTGAAGAATTCCTTAGGGTTCCCCTTGCAGAGGCTTGCCACCCGTAGTTCTTCGTTACGTTTCGCTAGCCTAACCTTCGCCTTCACTTCCCTACACAGGCGAGAGAGAGAGAGAGAGAGAGAGCAATACTTTACAGCAGGGATTTTCAACCGCCAATGAATATTAGATTTTTTTTCATTTTGTTTCCCTTTGTAAATGCATTTTTTGAAACATATCAACAATGCAAATTAATATTAATAATGATATACAGTATATATATATTATAAATCTTTATTGGTAAAAATATATATAATAAAATCCCATGTTTTTGGAATGTGTCGAGACCACGTTCATTCGGTAGAAACGAATTTTCTGTAAAATTGGGAGTGGTAATTTACCCAAAGAATTTTAGTGACCGAATACTGATTGGAATAATGATTGGAAATAAAACATGATCGTGTTTCTCTCTTTTCTCTTCATTATATTAGGATACGTATGATACGGTTGTATAATTACACAAATAATAGGAATACTGTATACATATACAATATAGTCAAAAACTCAATAAAAATTTATATATGAAGCTCATAGGCATCATTCTACAGGGTGTCCCATAAGTCCGGCATCATATGAGAAATTCATATTTTTCTATTTCTACAAACCATAATTTATGCTCGGGATGCCAATTTCCCGTCCACCATTCTGTTCAGTGACGAGGCTGTTTTTTATGGAAATGATGAGGTAAATCGACAGAACACCCGCTACTGGTCTCAGAACAACCCTCACTGGTATACCTCTTCAAAGGAACAAGGTGCATCTCGGGTGATGGTATGGTGTGGCATTTGGAAGGATCGCATCATAGGCCCCCTCTTTTTCGATGAACATGTCACTGGAGGCACCTACCTACGTATACTCAAGGAAGAAGCATTTCCCAGTGTCTTGAACGAAGAAGGAAATTTCCCAACATGGTTCCAGCAAGACGGCGCTCCTGCACATTACAGCACCCAAGTAAGGGAATACCTGTACCAATAATTCCCTGGTCATTGGATAGGACGTCGAGAGCCTGTGGAATGGCCAGCTAGAAGCCCGGATCTCACGCCACTAGATTTTTATCTCTGGGGCCACTTGAAAGCGCTGGTATACGCAGAGAAAATTAGGAGTGTTGAACATTTGCGGCAGCGCATTATTGGGGCATGTAACACCATTACTCCTGACATCATTCACCGTGTGCTTGTTGACTGGGTATCACGTCTGAATTTGTGTATTGTATTGAAAACAATGGTGGACATATTGAGCACGTTCTGTAAATAAAAGCTTTTGTTTTGGCTTTTTTTATTATTTTTCCTATGATGCCGGACTTATGGGACACCCTGTATATAAAGAACTGGCTTACTACTACAGATTGTTTTGAAGCTTCGAGGAACAGTTCCTGCAGAATTACTCGCATCAAATCTTCTTTACGAATCAGTCGCTTTCATTTCGCAAAATGGCATTTCCGTTTAAAAGGTATTTCGGAAAAACGGGATTTTGCTCTATTACAATACTACAGTTCACGATATTACAATAATTTTTTGCAGAATATACTGTATTTATTTATTTCTACTCGAGTATTATATGGCCCTTAAGCTTTAGGTTTTATTGGGCTTTCAGATTAATTATGAGATAAAAGCATTTCAGATATTGTTATTTGGTAGTATAAATACCGGGTGTCCCATTCTAAATGAAACAACTTTGAAACCTTATAATTTTTTATTGAATGATACAAACAATGTAATATTCATAAAGTAAATAGCCGATTTCATAAAGTTTCATATGATATATGTGAATTATAACATTTAGATACATTAGATACATTGTGCATAGCATAATATTTCCTTTTGTTAAGATCTTCACATGTTATATGCTGAACAATTTGAAGCTTATATGGATAGAGGTGCAGCCGCTTGCGCACGACTCTATGCACAGTTGAACGAGGAATCTGCAGTTCGACACTGACACGACGGATGGACTTTCTCGGGCTACTACCAAAGGCACTGCGTATTCGTTCAACATCTTCCGATCTTGTTCGCCCTCCAGAGTGTTCCTTTAGAACACTGCCAGTCTCATCAAATTTCTTGGTCCATGCATATAGGTCTCTTCTGGTGGGTGGTTCCTTGTGAAAGCTTGTACGGAATCGCCGTTGCGCCAGAGTAGGGGACTTCAACTGAGCCATCCATAACACACATTTCGCTTTTTCTTGTGGGGTAAACATAATTCAATCTGAAACATACAAAAACATTATAACAAAAACTTCTGCATATGGTGTAGTAACTGGCAAAGTTTCAACATTCTCACATTAATACTTTAAAAATTATAGAGTTTCAAAGTTGTTTCATTTCGAATGGGACACCCGGTATTATGATTAATAATCACTGGCCAACAAGTATTTTTCATCAGATATAATTATGGGTGGGCTAGATAGCTTTTGGGACGCTGATTCCAAATCTGTTTTCGGTTTTCCTCTAGCACGTCTAGTTTTCAGATGAGACCGATCATAATATATATAATAAATATAATATACAGGGTGTCCCATAAGTCAGGCATCATAGGAAAAATGATAAAAAAAGGCAAAACAAAAGCTTTTATTTACAGAACGTGCTCAATATGTATTGTTCCGTAGCCCATTCACAAAATTCCATCCGCCGGTCGGGATCATCTTCGCTTAATTTCTGTAGGATCTGAAGTTTATATGGATGCCATTTGTGGGCCTGAAGAATGCGATGGATGCTACTTTTCGACACTCCTTTCTCGGCGGACAATCGCCGAAGAGACTTATTGGGACTTCTGTTAAAATGAGCCACGATAGCAGTTGCTGTATCATCGTCAGTGGACCTCCTTGAAGGTCCACTACGTGGTTTATCCTTTATGGATCCTGTTTCCTTAAACTTTGCAACAAATCTGCTAACACAACTCTGTGTTATTGGCTCGCGGTCTGAATGCAGTCTGTTAAATTCAGCAGCGGCCTCTCTTTGACTCCGATTTCCTATGAGTAGAATTATCTGGATTCGTTCTTCCTTGCTCACAGATATTTGGCCTGTAGAAAGAGAAAAATACGAATTATGGTTTGTAGAAATAGAAAAATATGAATTTCTCCTATGATGCCGGACTTATGGGACACCCTGTATATATAATAGTGGTGGACCGGATGTCAGTTTTTCAACATCTGCGGATGCGGATGCAGATTTTTTATTTCAATATCCGCGGATGCGGATATTTAGTTAATCTATCAATATAATATAGAATTATGAATATATGACAATTTTTCAAATTTCGTGATATTACTATTATGGCAGGCAATGCATAAGAATTAAAATTAATATTACTGTTTTCATTATGATAAAAATAATAACTTCCTCAAGAGTTTCAGCCACAGAAAATTCAATGAAACAAGTTTCATTCAATTTTCTGTGTTACCAGGTATTTATATTTTGAGCTTTATGTTTGTTTCTTCATTAATAAATAATTAATACTTTACATGAAATGTGCCTGACTGGGCCTTATAAGCTACTTTATAAGCTAATTTAATTGTAAATTGCATAATTTATTAGAGGTAATATCCGCATAACATCCGCAGTCAGAAGTGCGGATACGGATGTTAAAAATGACGCGGATATTCGCATATGCGGATGAGGATGCAGATATTCGGTCCACCACTAATATATAATATAATACTATATATAATATATATAATATGCATATGACAATATACAATATAATATATAATACGATATATACAAGATATAATATGCATATAACTATATATATAGTATAATAAGGGGTTCCAAAAAATCTTAGCCCTCCCATTTGCAGCTTACATGTTTACTTATATCGAAATAGTTTTTAGTGATTATAAAAATATATAAAATTCTTTATTTATTGCAGATATTAAAATTACGCTAGCTGATAAAGTGATAATATAATGGCTTCTCAATGAATTGGTGATTCGGAGAGACAACAGGTGATAGATCGCATACGAGCAATAACATTTCGGGAAGCTCGTGATGCTGGAGCCACGTTTATATAATAACACGTTCATGGGTTGCCAAAAAGTTGCGAAGAAGTGAGGACTTCCTCAAAAGAAATTGGAATAAAACTTTAGATGAATGTGAAATGGATGCAACCAAATCTGGGCGCCCAAACTTCAAACTCTATCAGGAAACAAAGGACATCATTGAAAGCGGTACGCGTAAGCGGAAAAACAGCTGTGCTAAACTTTCTAGAGAGATCGAAGTGTTGAGAGGAAAGATCGTTAGTGGTGAGATCATTCGACTGTACCATCAGAGGCAAGGTTTAAAGCCTTGGCATGAACTTTCAAAGCCAAGAAAAACTCAACTTAACATCGATGACAGAATGTGGTTTCCCCATTATCTTGAAGATTGGGATGTGGATGATTTCATGCATTTAGCTGTCTCCGATGAATTTTTTGTTTACGTAACACGTCGGCCTAACTACCAAAATGATCGAGTGTGGGCCACAACACCAGATGAAATCGATGACAATGAACATTATCGCGAATTATTAAAAAGTCCAGACTGTGTTGGTGTGTTTGTTTTGTTCACTGCAAAGAAGCTCATGTGGGTGCTGAAGCCAAATGGTCAGAGTTGGGATGGACAGTATTTTCGTGATATTATTCTATCCCAGCATGTCATTCCTTTTCTAAAAAACCCAAACAATGTTATGGATGTCGATCAGGTCACACTTCTGCACGATAAGGCCCCCTGCTTTAAGGCATTAGCCACTCAACAGTTGTTGCCGAACCATGAGATCGATTTCTTTGGAAATGAAGAATGGCCAGGAAATTCTCCTGACCTGAACGTCTGTGAACACATTGGATCAGTTATAAAGGACAAGGTTGAATGTCTCTTGTTTCAAGAACCTGCAGCAAATCGATTTTCGAAGGATACAATGACGCAACACATTGAAACTGTTTTAGCAAATTTGCGTAACGATCAAGATCTATTCACGTCACTTTTGGCAAGCTACCCAAAGCGAATTCAGGCTGTCTTGGAAGCCAATGGCTGGAACACCAAGTTTTAATTGGTTCTCAGTAAATGCAGGATTAAATTCTCTTTTGTAAGGTATGTTTAGTTTTACTGTACCTCTAATGGTTTAGGCCATGGGCGGGGGGCTAAGGTTTATTGGAGCCCCGTATATAATACTATATATACAATATAAAGGGTGATCCAGAGAAATGGGACCCAAAAGAAACCCCTGTAACTCTTAAAGTATAAGTCCTTTTATAAAATCATACGCATCATTCGAAAGAGGATAGTTACAAGTTTGTACAGGATTGTATAGGTTTTGACAATACAAGACAACATAAGATACAAAACAAAATAAAAGTGTTAGTTAAAACTAACCCTTCAAGATGACTGCATGGACTGTGGAACAGCTGCGTTTCATAACTGAGCAATATTATGAGCATGGAAGAAATGTAGTTTCAGCTCAAAGATCTTTCAAGACAAATTTTCAGATGTCAAAATCTCCTTCTAAGAAAGTAATCCGTCGGTGTGTCAGAAATTGGTGGTGTCATTTACCTTCTGTTGGATCCATTGACAGAATTGTCGTCTTCGTGCGAAATCTCCATCGTTTAGTTGTTGCACTGTTTGAATTTTATATGGAAAGAGCATTAAGTTTTGCTTGAATATACGGTGTGTTGTTGTTCCATATCCAACTCCTAACAGCTGAGAAGCACGTCTGATGCTTATGTTAGGATTATCCTGTACAATTTCATGAGTTCTGTTAATGATCTCGTCTATCCTTGCTGTGCGCACTCTTCCAGTTGGTTTTCTTTTTCCAATGCTGCCAGTTAGAGTAAAATTTCTGACACACCGACGGATTACTTTCTTAGAAGGTGATTTTGACATCTGAAAATTTGTCTTGAAAGATCTTTGAGCTGAAACTACACTTCTTCCATGCTCATAATATTGCTCAGTTATGAAACGCAGCTGTTCCACAGTCCATGCAGTCATCTTGAAGGGTTAGTTTTAACTAACACTTTTATTTTGTTTTGTATCTTATCTTGTCTTGTATTGTCAAAACCTATACAATCCTGTACAAACTTGTAACTATCCTCTTTCGAATGATGCGTATGATTTTATAAAAGGACTTATACTTTAAGAGTTACAGAAGTTTCTTTTGGGTCCCATTTCTCTGGATCACCCTTATAATAGGGGGAGGTCGAAATTTTGTATTCTTATTCTATACACTGCTCGGAGTTTCCTTTGGGCCCCAAAACAACATACTGTAATTACACCGCTATGCGCCCCCCCTACCCGTTGCATATACCCCCCCTTTTTTTAAATTGAAATGAAATTGAAACCAATTCTTTGAATAAAAAACCTGATAAATGACAAAGATTAAATTAAATAATGATATAAGTAAAGTTAAAGTAAGTTATATATATATATATATATATATATATATATATATATATATATATATATATATATATATATATATAGGGTGAACCAAATGTAGGTGGACAGTAAATGATAACGTTTATTTTGAGAATACATATTTAATTTTTTTGTATACTATAATACAAAATAAAATTTAAATAAATTTAGTTATAATATTTAATATAATATAACACAAACACCATAGTTATAATGAACACCATAGTTATAATATAATATAACAAACCGTATTCAACCTACTGTCCACCTACTTTTGGTTCACCGTGTATATATATATAATTTATATATATATATATATATATATATATATATATATATATATATATATATATATATATATATATATATATATATATATATATATAATTTATATATATATATATATATATATATATATATTAATATATATATATATATATATATATATATATATATTAGTGATGTAGCGGATGTCATTTTTTTCACATCCGCGGATGCGGATGCGGAGGAGGATGTTTGATTTCAACATCCGCGGATGCGGATGTCTACATTTTCGTTATTTTTTAGGATATATTCGAGATTTGTTGTGTTTAACGTATATAATAAGTTATTATATAGAGAGAGCTGTAGCTATAATGTAGTATAATTGATTAATTGTACAATAATTGCTGTACTTTTCTCTGAACATATAAAATAATATCAAGCATCTAACTAATATAGAAATCAATTAGTGAATTCGTCTGCAAATAAATTCGTTATATTTTGTTGAGTTTCAGCCACAATTAGAAACCATAATTGTGTTACCAGGATGCGGGACGTGAACCCAACTCAAATGCACCCCACCGACCTCTTTCCCCAACCTCCACCCTTATAGAAAGAGATCTTTAATTAGCTTGATAACTATTTATATTAAGTTTAAAGTTTTATTAGGCATATTTATAAATGAGTAATTAAAATAAAGTAAACTAAGATGTTCATGGTTTATGTTCAAACTTAATTATAGGAAGGTTATGCTTAAGGAACATTAATTTTTCTGCCTTTTCTGCTGCCAGTCTGTTTCTCTTTTCATCATATATTAATCCAGCACTGCTAAATAATCTCTCGCTTGGTACGTTTGTTGGAGGACAGGCTAAATGTTTCCTTGCAAGTTTACTCAAGTATGGATAGATATTCTGCGTATTTTTCCACCAACTAATAGGATTGTCACATGCAGCCAGGCGTTTTTCTTGGTGATAGCTCTCGATCATTTTTACTACATCTTTTGACATCGCGTAGGTCTCGTCATTGCTGCTTGACTCAAGAAACTGAGAGACAGATTCTGTGATAGATTTGCTTGTTGAAGGTGTTGGTTCTGTCACTGAAACTTTTATTCTTTTGGTGGGTGGCGAAGCGACAGATTCAAGAGATTGAAGCTCTTCAACTGCTTTGCCAAGTGATGATTTAACTCGTTCTAATGTACTAGGTGAAAATAACTTAGCTTTGTAACGTGGATCTAAGTAGGTTGCAAGAGAGTAACTTCATACAAGAACAGCCTCTCGTCTTGTCGCTTGCATCACTTTTGCGCACAATGAACTAGTTCTATTAATATAGTAGAATTTGATAATTTCCGCTTATTAATGACATTTTATCTCAATGGTCCACATCCGCACGACATCCGCAGTCCAAAGTGCGGATGCGGATGCGAGAAAATGTGCGGATGTTCCGCGGATGCGGATGCGGATGTGACCTACATCACTAATATATATATATATATATATATATATATATATATATATATATAATAAAAACTCTTTCTCCGTATATTACTTAAAGAATCAATTGAAGCATATTAAAATCAAAATATTCACCTTAAGAAATTTAATTGAAGCATATTAAAACCAGAATATTCACCTTAAGAAATTTAAAATCGTATATTACTGACACCACTGGCCTTTCCATTGGAACACAGGTAGCTTTTTTCTCGGCTCCAGTACATTCAAAATAAATTTGTCTGTTTTCGTAACCAATTCTATCTCGTGATGCTTCTGTTACGACATTTACAATCTGTTCTACTCCCTGGCTGTGACAGGGAAAAGGAATAAGCTGAAGTGGTTCATTTCGAACTTCAAGAAGATCATCATTTTTCAAATTCTGTAAAATAGGTGGAGGTGTGATGGTTTCGTTGTCCCAGTCGGTCATGTTAAGATAATCGTCTGCTTCAAAGTTCAGAGTTTTTGGCAGCTCAAAATTTCTCGCATTGGTGCTCCTAGTTCTTGCTCGAATGATGTGCTGAAGAGCCAGCTCTCTGACCTCTCTTCTTGTGTATGTTATCATTGAGAGTAAGATATTCTCTGGGTGGGCAAAACAGGCGTTATTTTTGAGGACACGCTCCATAATCATCCGATGCTTTTTATCTAAGCCTTTAAGCAAGTGCATGATATACCAAAAATTAGATGCTCCCACATTTGCCTTTGGATGAGATTTTATCCAAAACCAGCCTGGAGCGTAAACCAGCATTATAATTTTTACTAGGCCTAGGATGTTTTTGTCTGGATTCCGTGTAGAGACATATAAGCGCAGGATCCTGTTTGCTCGTGTTAGCCATCTTGCATGATGGAGGGCACCTGGGGATCTGGTGGCTAACGCTTGTGAGATGCGTCCAGATTGTATGCTAATGCACATTTCATACATATATTTTTGGTCACTGCTCAAACTTTTAACAATATCGGCCGAAACTTCTTTAATGTTGCCCTCTACAGGGGTATAATCAATTATATCCAGTTTGGTCAAATCCTCTCGGAGTTTATTTCCAAGAGAACCTTTGAAGGTATTTGGTCCCGAAGTTTTTCTATCAATTTCTTCAAATATGTGCCTGAAGGGCAGTTCGTTTGCAAGCAAAAGGCAAATCAGCCATTGTACCGGCCTGTCCAGATATAACTCAATCAATTTTAGCAATCCGCAAATCCTGCCAGTGTTCCCTGGGGTGCCATCGCATAGCAAAGCTTTGAGGGATTCTTTACTATTAGAATCAACTATAAAAGTTATTATTTCATCTGCAATACAACAAGCAGTTCCGTTATCTGGAGCTATATGATCCATATAAACATCACCAGGTTCTTTGACTATTACAAAATGTTCTTCGTATTCCATTCCCTTCTTTGTCTTAGTTTGATCTTTTGTACCATCAAATCCGATGCCTTCAATCTTTGTGTTCTCTAATTTCACTTTGATTATGTTCTTTTTACCCACACGTATTCTTTCTCTTTCCACTTTTTTCCTATCCAACATATTGGTTTCGTCTAATATTCCCATTTCCTTCAAAGCTGCATTTGCTATAGCTGCAGTACCTCTGTAACTTACACGGTATCTATCTGCTGTTATTGTTAAGTTATCATAAATAATTCTGTTCTGATGGTTTTCTCTCAGCTCAAAATTCGGAACAAAGTCAATATCGTTGCTGTCATCATCAATTTCCATGCTCTCATCTTCCATAATATGTAAAGGGTCCAGTTTGCTGGTTGAGGCGACATTCATATCTAGGCTTATCTTGGCTCTTCTTTCTAATCCTTTAACTCTATCGTGAGTCCTTTTTCTTGCGGAAGTCGTTACTATGTCGATTGGTCCTAGTTGGTTTTTTCTTTGTTTCTGCCCCACAAAAGACTCCCACTCAATCATTGGAACTCTAATATCACATCTGCAATCCGTTCGACTGATTTTTTTATCGTAACAAGTACAAGTGCAAATATCAAACATTTCATCGAATGTCTCCACCTTCTGCCGAAAACTGTTGTTTCTTTGTTTTAATGGTACTTTATTTAGCTTTGCTGCAGATTCTATCAATCGTTCAACTTTTATAGCTATTCCTTCAAATCCTATATGTGGAAAGGAAAACTTCTCCCAAATGGCTTCCACATCTTTAGTGACAATTCTGTAACATTCTTTTGCTGTTCTAGAACCTTTCGAAATCAGTTCTTCTCGTTTTCTTACCAATAAATAATACCTAAATACGTCAGCCTTTGAAGGAGTCATTGAAGGTGGAAATTCTGCAGGGTGACCAAATGTTGAATTGTGCGTGTTGCTTCTTGTCGCCATGATTTCACTTATTTAGGCCTAGTAGCATTAATAACAAGAAACTACTTGTTAAATTCTAGCAATTGAATCATTCACTCTGAATTTAATATAACTCATTCGGAATTAAATCATAACTCATTCAATCATAAACAATCTGAAAATAACAATCTGAAACTGAACAAAAAAAAGTGACAATAATTTATATAATTCATTTAATCTATCTAAATTAATCTATGTAATCTATTCAATCTGTCTAAATAATCTATCCAAATGAATCTAATCTACTTAATAAGACTTAATATAATGCATGATTGTCACATTTGGGGTTTATGTCTGTGGAGAGAGTAAAATGGGGGGGATGCTATGGAAGGGGTAAGGGGGGTCGCATATACTCATTTTTTTTACAAGATGTTGAGATCATCATTTCCAACTACGTGCATACTGTGGAATTGGAGAAACTCGATTTTTAATATGTTTCGACCCCCCCTAATATATAACTGTGTAACACTGATTCTGTTTATAGAGAATCTTTATGTTTTATATGCATTTGTAGGTGCTGAGTCAAAATCTGGCCTTGGTTTGTGTGTATCATCAATGGTTTCAGAGATGATCCATTTTTCATGTTTTACCAGTATAATGTTATTATGGGCGCAGCAACATCAGAATAATCAGGAATTGTTGAGAACAATCCGGATGTTCGTTGACAGTTTCTTGCTCTAGAAATTGCCTAAAACTTCCACGGTGCTATATAAAGAAGAGCGCAGAGTCTGAGAAGTCAGTAAGTGTGAGCACACAAAGAAAGCAGGTTGTTTGTCTGATAGTTACCAGCACTGAGGTACTGTGTTTCTGTGCTTCTCTGTGCTGACGATTTGAGTGTTATCGATCCTTTTTTATTGCGAACATTATTTCAGTGTTGTGAATACATCTTTTTTCTGGAATCTGTAATCTGTTGCAGATTTAATAACTCTTCTCTCTATATCTGCAGGTTATGATTAATGTAGTACAGTTTGGTAAAGAGAATGGCCGGATATATTCTGCTACGTTTGTGGGTATTACATAGGCCCCAAGCAAGTATCGCACAAGATTGTGAAAGGCACCAAGTTCTGGATTGCGTATCGGCTCTATTTTGGTATGCCTATGGGTGACCAAGATAAGCCCTGGGCACCCCATGTGATCTGTGGAAGCTGCCGCTCCACACTTGAAGAGTGGCTGCGGGGAGTACGCAAGGCAATGCCCTTTGCGGTACCCAGAATATGAAGAAAACCAAAGAGCCACCACGACGATTGCTACTACTACATGGTAGATGTTTCTAAGTACAGGAAAGTTAAAGGAAGGCAGACTCTTCAGTATCCAAGCATAGCGTCGTCCATAGCTCCTGTACCACATGGCGAAGGTCTTCCAATACCACGTCCACCAGAACAGTTATCTATCCATTACTTTACCTTCTGTATTTACAGACTGTGGGTCATTATGTGTCGATTTTTCTCAGTGCTGATGCTCTTCTACATATATAGCTATGCCTATATTTTGTTTCTTTGCTTTGCAGGTTGAAAATGAGGATGCAGCTAGCTCATCTTAGATGTCGGCTGGTGAGGACAGTCATGATGAAGAATATACAGTAACTTTCAGTACAAACCCTCACTTTCCAAATCAGAGGGAATTGGACGACTTAATTAGAGATTTGGGTCTGACGAAATCAGGGTCTGAGCTTCTGACCTCCAGACTCAAAGAGTGGAATTTGCTTGGAAAGACTGCAAGAGCACTGTATACTGAAAGCGGCATGAAGAGTTTGCAAGGTTCTACGATGTCAATGGCTCTCTCTGTTATTGCAGCGAGGTTAATGGTCTATTCACAGCTATTGGGTTAGCACATATACCCTCAGAGTGGCGCCTGTTTATTGACAGTTCAACTCGGAGTTTAAAAGCTGTTCTACTCCACAATGGGAACAAATATCCATCTATACCAGTTGCACATTCTGTTCAAATGAAAGAGGACTATGAAAATGTCAAACAACTGCTCACTCAAATCAGGTATGAACAATATAACTGGGACGTGTGTGGTGATTTCAAAATGATTGGTTTCCTGTTAGGTTTACAAGGAGGGTTTACTAAATATTCATGTTTTCTTTGCCTGTGCGATAGCAGGGCTTCAACTGAGCACTATAAAACAGTTCAGTGGCCTCCACGTGAGGGACTGCAACCAGGAAAGTACAATGTACTCAGGGAACCTCTTGTGAAGCCTGACATAGTTCTGCTACCACCTCTTCATATTAAGTTGGGTCTAATTAAGCAGTTTGTAACTGCGTTAGATTTTGGAGGGGAAGTTTTTCAACAGATTCGGGTCATGTTCCCTAAACTCTCTGAGGCCAAAGTCAAGGCTGGCATCTTTGTGGGACCACAAGTCAAGGTACTGTTGAATTCAAAGAACCTTGAAGCCAAGATGACTCCGATCGAAAAAGAGGCTTGGTGTGCTTTTCGTGATGTGGTTCGTGGGTTTTTAGGCAACCATAAAGCACCAAACTATAAGGAGTTAGTGTCAAACTTGATTAAGTGCTATGGCAAAATGGGGTGCCGTATGTCTTTAAAATTACACTATCTGCATTCACATCTAGACTTTTTCCGTGATAACCTGGGCGATGTGAGTGAAGAACATGGCGAAAGATTCCGTCAAGATATTCAATCGACGGAGAAAAGGTACCAGGGCCATTGGGATGCTTCCATGATGGGAGACTACGTATGGTCGCTGATTAGAAAGGATAAGAATGTTCATACGCGGAAGTCGCGTTCTTCAGTGCATTTTTAAGGAACGCACACTGCATAACGAGGCTTGTCATTCTCTTATCGGTTCTCCTCATGATATATATTATATCCTTTGCACCATTTTGGGTTTGTCAAACAATTTTGGCTCAATAAACATTAATTTCCAATAGTGTTTTTATTTTCAGAAAATATTTATGTTAGCCTTCTTTATATATTTTCCCATATGAAAAGTGTGATAACCTATATTTTTGAAACGGTTGATGATAGAGCAAAACCAATATCATTTTCGGAATCAGCGCCCCGAAAACATTAAGAAACGACAGAAAAATCACAATAAACAGAAAATTTTTCAAATTTTGTTACCCAGTGTAATATGCGTCCTTTATACATGTAGCAGAGTATTTTGTCGTTGCAGCTTAGGTGTAGGTTTTTGCTTTACGTTTCTGTACCCTCATGTATGGCATTTTGTCGTTTCAACTTAGGCTTTCTGCATGTTGTCTTGTGGTATTTTAGGTAAGAGCAGTTGCTGGCCACAAATTTGCAAACGTTGCACATGTACACCCTTTTATTCTTTGGCGTAACAGTCACATGGCTAGTTGTGTTGTGATTTGTTTTGTTTTGTGTCGCCCACTTACACATTTTTTTTTTAGGTGATTTACATCAACCCCATCACTCATCGCTCATCATGCCTCGAAGGTGTAAAAATCACCCCAACAATTTCTGTTACGTGTGAGGCTCGTTCACGGCTAAATCACAACGGTGTACAATCATGATGGATCTTCGAAAAACTTAACGGTTATACTTCGGCTGTTCACTAGGCGACCAAGATAAAGCGTGGGTGCCACATGTTATCTGTACCGCTTGTTCGAATGGATTACGTGACTGGTTGAACCAAGGGAAAAAGTCGATGCCGTTCGCTATACCTATGATATGGAGGGAGCCGAGAGACCATCACGGCGATTGTTACTTTTGCAATGTTAACATAAATGGATTCTCCGTGAAGAACAAGCATAACATCGTTTATCCGAACGTAGACTCCGCGATCAGACCGATCCCTCACGATGACACGATGCCGATTCCGGTACCTCCACAGCATGGACTCGATTCTTTAGAAGACGAAAGGGAATCCGACGAAGGTGCGATTGGCGGAGATGCGGGACCTTCGGCTGATCTTGACTACACACCTGACGAAGAGCACTCGGAGCCGGAGAGGCTTACGCAAAAAGAGTTGGATGACCTCATTAGAGACCTAGCCCTCTCCAAAGAGAAATCAGAACTTCTCTCCTCGAGACTCAAACAGAAACACTTACTTGAGAAGAACGTCCGAGTGTGTCACTATCGAAAACGAAACCACGATTTGGCGACATTCTTCACAGTAGACGGTCCGCTCTGCTATTGCCATGATATCAATGGACTTTTCGAGAACGTGTCACAGGTACACACACCACCTGAGTGGCGCCTCTTCACTGATTCCTCACAGCGAAGTTTGAAAGCGGTTCTCCTGCATAACGAGAACTTAAATCCGTCCATCCCGATCACCCACTCCGTTCATTATGAATTGCTCCCGGACGGAGCCAACAAACTCCGTTAGGTGGTATTTGTCCAAGAATTTGGAGAACAACTTCTGCGCATTCTCTATAATCATTCCTGAGAAATATGTTTTCAGTATCTGTGTCGCTTAACATCTTCAAAACTTGGGTTACTCGTTGCATCTTTGATTTCATCTGTCTATTTGTAATTTTCAAAGTTGTATAAGGTTTTGTGACGTCTAATGTCTTCCATTTATCTCGAAACTGTTTAAATAACACATTTTCTTGGCCTGTGGTAGTCCCAAATATTTCAATAAATGCAGCGGCCAAGACTCTTTCGTAAATGTAATGCCTACATCCAAGCCACATTACCTTCCTTTCTTGGAGCTCCTTCAAAATGATGCAGGCTCCATTTATCCAACCTGTATTAGAGGCTGTTGTATCAAAAACCATTGCACAGATGTTTTGGTCCAAGTTCCAATCTTTTGCAGCATTAAATGCGGCGTTTGCTTGCATTTTACCGGAGGAATCCGAATAGATGATATAGCAAGAACTTTTCTCTCAGGTGCTGAAGGGATCCCTGAAGCAATTATTGCTTGCCTTTCTCCCGTTTCCCCACAGTTATCAGAAACGAGCTTCCCATCCCAGTGTACAGCACAATGTTCAGGTGGTATAAACTTTTTTTTTACCATTTTGGCTGTTTCAATTCTGCTTTTTATTCATTGTCTGTGCATCGTTGATTTTGATAAGGTGATATCGCTCAGGTCTTTATCGCACTGACTTGCAATAACAGCAGCAAACCCTGTTCTTTGGTGAACAGAAAGGTTAAGACGATCTGCCATATTTGAAACAATAGGATTCTGTACAATATTTTTACTTTTGCATGAGGATTTTGATGGAAGAGGCGTATAATCCTCATCTCTAGCATATGATGTACTTGGAATAGGATTTGGTTCATTAAGAATCGCTATTTCTCCTTCAATATCTTTTTTCAAAGTCATGCTAAGTTTTTCCTGTCTCTCCAGTTCCTTCTCTTCAAGTAATTTTTCACGCTCCACTCTTTCCACCTGACTCTCAAACTCGCATTTTGAGTCCTCTTTGGTCTATTAGAAACTCTATATCTTGCTGCTTTGTTACCGAAGTTCCTAATGTATCTTTTTTTATTATTTCTATGACATTTTGAGAACAAATATCAAATAACTCCTTTAATTCATTCAGGAAAGATGGTCTCTTCTTATTTATTCTTTCTTCCTACGTTTTGTTTTTCGAGAACTTTATCAATTGTTCTACTTTTTTTCTCGGATGGCGGCTTTTTCGAAGTATCTTGGCCCAATCCCAAACTTTTTAAATTTTTCTTAGTACTTCTTGGATCACATATGACTGTGATTTCTTTTTCATAGGTCCTCTTGATAAAAATAGATAGTGACGTAAGACGTCACCATTAGATGAAAAAAGAGACCCTTTCTGAGGTTCCAAATTGTGAATTAAGTTTATGAGAAGCCAATCTTCTGGCTTATCCGTGGTACGAGTTTCAACTTTTGCACAAGCCATTTTAGTCTAACTAATCTAATCTGAAATTTGGGTGCTACTACTGTATAGCGTGATTCCTACCGGTGACTTCGATACTATAGGGTGATTCCTACCCGTTTTGGTTCGAAACTACAGTACTGTAGAGTGTGATTCCTATCCAAGGTATAAATGAAAATTTAATAAATATAAAATGCTATTTATTATTCAATTTTATTTATTTAAAAAATAGTCTCGGTGCTACTATAGTATGTGGTCTACCTACGATTGGTTAGGTTTAGTCACGATATTTTGGTTAAAACTAACGAAAATATCATGACTAAACCTAACCAATCGTCAAGGGCGATGGACATTGGAATGTAAACAAGCAATTAGTAAACAAGGTAAGAAGCTATAATTAAAAGGTAGACCGCCGAATCGAGGTAGGAATCACGCTATAGTAGCACCGAAATTTGTATGATACTCATATCATAAATCATGTAATGATAAACCTGAAAATAAAAAGAAGTACAGTTAGTACACATACACACACACACACACACACACACACACACATATATATATATATATATATATATATATATATATATATACATATATATATACAGGGCGTCCCAAAAAAATGTATACACACTTTAACAGCTGATAGCTCAATTGATGTTTCTTTCTTTCCAAGTTAAACCCATTAGAATTAATAATGGCAGTCAGACTAAGCTTTGAACAAAGGAAATTCATTCTAAAATGCTACTGGAAGTGTGAAAACGCAGTGGAAGTGCAAAGACAGTTTAGGAGGGAGTTTCAAACAGATCCACCAACGCGACTTACCATCACTCGAATTAGAGATAAGTTTGAAGCCGATGGAACTGTTCAGAATGTCCACAAGAAGCGTTCCGGAAGACCACGGACATCGACAAGCCCCACAAAGCAAGAAAGAGTACTGGAAACGTATCACCAAAGTCCAAGAAAATCTGTGCGGCAAGCGAGTCGTGAGGTAGGAATTTCAGAATCGTCTGTCCAACGCATTTTGAAGCGCTGTCAATGGAAAAGTTACATTCCAAGATTAGTCCATGCTATTAATGAAGATGATCCGGACCGAAGAGTGGAGTATTGCGAGTGGTACTTGGCACGATGTGGATGTGGATTGGACGAAGGGGTTTCGTAGAATACCCTCCGCGTTCACCAGACCTCACACCACTAGACTTTTTTTTATGGGGATACTTAAAAGACAAAGTCTACGCTATAAAACCTGCAACAGTCGCTGAATTGAGAGCAGCCATTGAACGAGAATGCACACAAATACCAAACGAAATGTTTCGTGATGTTTGCGATTCCATTGCTTCGCGTTATCAGCAGTGCCTGGACCAGAACGGACGTCGGTTTGAAAACAGGCGTTGACAAAACAATTAAATAATGTCTGTAGATTCTATTACATTTTGAAAATGAAATGTATTTTAATAAACACTGCCTTTATAATTATTTAAAGTGTGTATACATTTTTTTGGGACGCCCTGTATATATATATATATATATATATATATATATATAGAGAGAGAGAGAGAGAGGAGAGAGAGAGAGAGAGAGAGAGAGAGAGGATGTATCACAAGTCCGTTCTTATTGGTATTTTTTGTTAATAATTTTTTTTGCTTAGATTTCAGATAATGGACGATATGGGTGACTATACAGATGAAGATAATGTGGAAATTGTTTTTGTACATGTTTTTTCAGGAAAGGGCGTCAGTTATTCCATGAACGACAGCCTGGTTCTCTGACTTAGCAATGACGTACTAGAAATATATTGTATATTACACTCCCATTTTTTTTATCATACCACCGACAGAATGAGCGCACTTGTTCGTAACGTCTTATCTAAGACATTTCTTCAATTTAGTTTTAAATTTATTGATATTACAGTAATTCCTCTTTCATTTATTATTTCTGCCGTCATAAAGAAGGCCTCCCCTGGCTTGTTAGATCTTCTGTGATATATCTTTATACGTGTGCGGACTGTAATGCTCGCTACGTGGGCCAAACCAGCCGGCAACTTAAGCGGATAATCGATAAGCATGGGGCCTTTCTCATCGGAGTGGTCGCCCTATGACTAATCCCAAACACTCTGCCATTCGCAATCACAACGAAATAGCTGATCACCCAATAAATATGAAGCAGTTATCTCTCTCTTATCTTCTCAATCTACTGAGTTGATAGAAAAATCACCGAGTCCTTCTATAGTAAGAATCTGACCACTTCCCTCAGTGCCCAAACTTTATCCGTCAATTTATTCACCTTCTGTAAACGGAAGAAAATTTAGTCACTGATAATGACCCTTGCTGTGGGTCGAAACGTCACGTCTGTAATAAATGTATGGAGGCATCGTCTTGGTCTTGTTGTTCCTTATATATATAATATATATATATATAAATGTGTGTGTGTGTGTGTGTGTGTGTATATAGCGTTTTCTGTATCTTACAAAGAGTATACGATAATTGTATTTCAAACAATCACTAACTTTAAAATGCACATTAGAATAAAAGAGTGATTCCATGAATTACCTCACTATTTTTCCTGTATCTCCATGATACAAAGCGCTGTTTTGAACGTATCTGAAAACGGTATCTGGGCTATTACCATTACATCTGCAATTTCACGCAAGTGTCAATAGGATTTTGAAAACAGTTGGAGGCATGAAGAAATTTAAACTTTTAAGAAAATGCAATCAGACAACTTAATGATTTTCAGAACGCGAAACGAGATTGGAATAAGACTCTGCAATATTGGAATCCATTCAGAATCCATTCCCTCTTTCCAAGGTAACTACTGTAAAGGAAATTTCGCTCGAACGACAGAATTGGCGCGAGTATCTTTTCGTAATGAAGATTTTAAAAAGAATATTAAATGTAAGAAATATACTTTTAGAACGGGAGTGTTTGTTTCCAGCTTTTCATTACTGCATACTCGTCAATAACGAGAGTATTCATCACTAAAGCCTGTCTACTCCGTCTACTTTGAAATTGAAAACACAATCGAGTTTAAATGTGCTTTGCATTAATAAAGTATTTGAAGAATACTCTTCGTACGAGTAGGTCAAGAGTAGATCGAGAGTACAGTAGATCGAAAATAAATTAAACGATTCGCTTCTTGAAAAGGAACATCTCTTCAAATTTAGAATAAAGCCCAAGCACAAAAATCAGTTATTAACAAGCAGAGACTTTGGCTCCCCTGCCCTGACTATATATACGCCCATAGATCCCCAATTATTACACACACACCAACACACACACCAACGCACACACACACACAACGTATATAAACAGATGCATGTAAAGTCCCAATAGCAAAATATATACGAGCATGCCGGATAACTACCACACAAAAAGAATACCTCCCCACAAACATCAGCACAACCAGCACTACAACCACCAATCGTCTAAGTATAGACTTTTAGGAGCTCATCCCATCAACAGCACATGGTGAGATGAGGGCTACAACCAATCGTCTAAGTATAGACTTTTAGGAACTCACCCCATCAACACCACGTAGCCGAGATGAGGGCTACAACCAATCGTCTAGGCCGTAAAACTTCTCAGCAGTAACACAGTATTACACAGCCGGCGTACCTACGGCATTACATACCAACACCTGACCAAGGCCGCCTTACTCACGGCTTTTACTTAACAGCTCCTGGTAGACCAACAAAGTCTCTAAATATGACCCAATTAATAAACAAAGCTATTAAGCATAAATAAATACATGTATGGGGCCAGGGAGTAGAACGACAAGAAAATGGCAACGCTATTATTGAACTTCGCATGGCGAAAAGTCACCACGATGCCAAATTGACGCTTGGTGGGTGATCTTTTAAACAAAAAATCGAATATGATAAACTAAGTTTAATACAAAAACAAATTTTCACTTTACTATAAAAATTTATCCTTAAACGATAACATAAAAAACATTAATATGATTTTTAAAACAAAATAGAAATTAAATTGAGGGTAACATTCATTTCTGCTGTTTTACCCAATTATTTTTCGCATTTTAGCCCATCATGTTTTAAGATTAGATGCCAGATTGTGCTATGCATCGAATTAATTCTGTTATTTGCACAATTTTCTACAAGAATAATTCGAACTAACGCATTACCAGACTTAATTTAATTTAAATTAAATTCTCCCAAACTATAAAATTAAGCTTTTTAACTAAAACAATTATAATTCTTAGAATTATATATAAATATGGCATGTATCACAAAAGTTGCCAAAAACTTTGGTAAATTTATAGTATTACACCCGTCTCCCTTTGGAGGTGAAATTTATGTTTTTCCTATGGATTTTGATGTGTTTTGAACGAAACTGACCTTCAAAGCCGTCGGAAATGACTCGTTTTTGAGATAACCCCACTCCCCCCCAGCCGGCAATCGAAAACGAGTCATTTCTGACGGTTTTGAAGGTCAGATTCGTTCAAAACACATCAAAAACCATAGGAAAAACAAATTTCACCTTCAAAATTAACCTAACCTAACCTAACCTATCCTAACCTAAAAGAAAAACAGGAATGTTCATTTAAAACACATCAAAAACCATAGGAAAAACATAAATTTCACCTTCAAAATTGACCTAACCTATCCTATCCTAACCTACATCACTTATAGTCTTGTAGGCAGCCCAGGAATCACTATAAATCACAGAGCCAGGCCTAATGTACTTCTGAATGAGTGGAATGAGTGTTCCATTCTGGTACGAAAGTAATTCAAATTCGAAATGGATGGAGCGCAGTGATTGGACAGACATGTAACGAACACACAAACGAACGTACGAACACACAAACGAACGTACGAACACACAAACGAAAGTACGAACACACACTAGATACACACCAAAAAAACGTTTATATCTCGAAAACGAAGCATTTGCGACGGAAACGCCATAGAAGAAAAGTGTATTAGCATTACAAAATCTACCTAATGAAAATATAATAATTGCTGGACGTTAGACGGGTGTAATACTATAATAATACCAAAACTTTCAGTACTCATTTACAAATCAAATTAAGCATAAAGAATAAACACCGTTTCATAAAGGTGGGTTGTTTTTCAAGAATCGAACATAGACAATCTCCACTGTGGAATTTAATAAATTACATTTCAGAAGGCATCGAACTAACGCAGAACCAGACTTAATTTATTTACATTAAATTCTCCCAAACTCTAAAATTCAGCATTTGAAATTAAAACAATTATAATACTTAGAATATTCTAAATTATTATAGTTTTATTAGGGCATGCCCAATAAATATTGTTTTCTAAGCGTATTTATAAAAAATGGAATTTATGGTATAACTCATTTATTTGCACCTTCTACAATTCAATAAATAAAATTAATATAGTTTTACTCTCTGAGCATATGCAAAAGGTTGCCTACTAATATAAAGATACTCGCACTATCAATTATATTAATATCTAATACATTATAAAAGGCTGATTCTTTTTACATTAGGATCCCTAAATGTTAAATAATATTTCATAGGGAAAACTTAAATAAAGTTTATTGTAAAACAAACTTGCCTTATGAAATGCTTTTTGCTGTTTCTGAAATTCTCTTAAATATATACACTGAAAACTTCGCTCTCTTTTAAAGTTTATTAAAAAACATCCTTGCCTTATGAAATGTTGTTTGCTCTTTCTGAAATTCCCATAAATATATACATATACACTGAAAACTCTCTCTCTCTCTCTCTCTCTCTCTCTCTCTCTCTCTCTCTCTCTCTCTCTCTCCGTCTTGCACATGCGCAGAGTTGACTATCGTAGAAAAGGCTAAGCACCGCCCACTGTATGTCCAATCAGGGAGTCAGCGAGCTTGTGATTGGCTTTCAAATCTCTGAGTACAAATGATTGTCGTACCACATATAAAAATGGGGCTAACGAGCAGATCGCGCCACAACAGTTGCAATTTCTACCTGTGCTCCGCACAGGGGACACACTTGAACTTTTCGGAGCCGCCGACCGGAACAAACTACTTTCAACGCAATCCATTGCAGAAATTTGTGACGTTGAACAGAGTAAACAAAGCACATTTGAAATAATTTAAAAACTAGTTTGTCAAATGTGATTTAAACTGATTGACATTCTGTCTATATATATATATATATATATATATATATATGGGATGAATTTCACAATAAAACACGTGAAATGAATAAATGCTGCAAACCCACAAGGAAAAAGAAAAAAGATTCCAAGGCCTTTCGTGTATTCAAAGCTACACCTCGTCAGGGAATGAAGATAAACGGCGAGATACCCATAAATATATACAATGTACAGGAAAAACAAAACAATTAGCACATACTTAACAAGGGTTAATGAGAGGCAAAAGAAATTTTAACATGATATCGTCAATTTTATACGTCCCCGCACTGTTATTGAAATTGCTTTTAAAATGAATAAATGCACATTCTAGAATATTTCGTTCTATTATATCTCTGTTTTTAACAAGCGCTTTAGAACTACCCCACTTGATGCTATGGTTACATCTATACATATGGTTAAATAAAGCATTGGAAGTATTAGCTGTTCTACAAGCATATTTATGCTGTTTTACCCTAATATCTAACGTTTTACCGGTTTGGCCTATATATACTGAGTTACATTGTGTACATCCGATCGAATACACACAACCAACAACATTATCAGGGCTATTCTTTATTAGGCGTGATTTAACAGTATTATTATACTTAAAGATTACATTAATGCCAATTGCTTTAAGTACAGTTGGAAGGTATTGAAAATTAACATGGTAAGGTAGGCTAAGGATATTTTTATGCTGAAATTCCTTTACAATTACATTATTATAATACCTATTCTTGGCTTTCTTAAGACAGTTATCTAAAAATGAAATAGGATAACATAATTTAGTACCAATATTCATGATATTGCATAACTCGGAATCTAAAAATTCAGGACTGACAACTCTCAATGCTCGAAGAAACATAGCAGAGAAAATAGAGGATTTAATCGAAGGATGATGGTCAGAATAAAAATGCACGTAAGAGTTATTATTAGTAGGCTTACGGTAGACTTCATATTTGAACTGATTAGAGCATCTCCAAATTTTTAGATCAAGAAAAGTTAGGCTTCCATCATTTTCTTTTTCAACTGTAAACTTAATAGATGGGGCTAAATTGTTGAGCCTACCAAGAAATAAGTCCACATCCAAATTATTAGGCCAAAGGCATAAAATATCATCTATATACCTGTACCAAACCAGGTTAAAATTAACAATCGTAGGCAAAATTCTACTTTCAAAAAATTCCATATATAAATTAGCTAGTACAGGTGAAAGGGGATTTCCCATAGCCAATCCAAACGACATAACATAAAACTTATTTTCAAACTGAAATTTACAATCTTTGACACACAGCTTAATTAACTCCATAAGAGTGTTGTGTTGAACAGGGAAAGAATATTCAGAAATCTTATCTTTTAAAAAATCAAGTAGGTCATCAACAGGGACTTTTGTGAATAGCGAGCATACATCGAAGCTTAACAATTTGAAATTAGGGTCATTAGGGAACTTCAGTTTGTCAATAAGATCCATGCTATTTACAATATGTGACTCAGAAATAGAGCCAACTAACGGTGTTAATAAACTAACTAACCATTTTGATAGCTTATAGGTTACGGAGCCCACTGAGCTAACAATAGGCCTCATGGGATTATTAACTTTGTGTGTTTTTACTAAGCCGTACAGATATGGTAGTGACGAATTGATACTAAGAAACTGCTGTGAAAGCCCATTATAGTTATTTTTTAATATTTCTCTTAATTTTCTGTTAAACATTTTATTAACATCCTCCAATGGGTCTCTATTTAGAGGTTTGTACGTGTCACGATCACTTAATAACGTATTCATCTTTTCAACATAACTGTTTTTGTCCATGATGACGATCGAATTGGATTTGTCCGCTTTTGTAATATGTAATGAATCATTATTTTTCAGTGTTTTTATAGGGCTTTTTCAAACCTCAGAGGATAATTCGATTCAAACTTCGTATTAAAAGCACTGTACACACAACCTTTGGCTAAAGCCACCTCACTTTCGGAAATATTACTATGTTTTTCAAAATTAATAAAAGACTTAGCAATCAGTAAACTGCTGGGCTTTTTTGGGACTGAGAAACCTAACCCAAAACCTAACGCACATTTCATATTGAAGTCTAGTTCTTGGGACGACAAGTTAACAATATTACTAAAATCACTTTTTTTAGTCCAGTAACTATTACGAATTAAATCCTCCAGTCTATTGTTTAATTTCCTATTCTGAGTTATGCATCTTCTACGTAAGTTGTGGTAAATATCATCCAAAAGTGTACTTCTCCACGCATGAGAAACGGTGGAAAAAAATTTTTTTTTCTTACTTCGGACTCTCTGAAGGCGTTCTTCACTTCAATGCGGGCTATATTAATATGTTTCTTTAAAATAATCCTTTCGGTGTCACCAAACGGCGTATCGTCTAACATACGGTATCGTCTTCCAAGCAGGGATTTTGGGATTACTTTTTCACTATAACACTTCCTAAGGAAATCGAATTGGTTCTTAAGAGAATGTGCATGAGCAACAGCAGAACGGTAACTTCTAAAAATCGATCGGAGAGAAGGGAATATGGTTGTAAAAAGAGAAACAGTGAAGAGGACACGCGTGGGCTCCATTATATGGGATGACTTTCACAATAAAACACGTGAAATGAATAAATGCTGCAAACCCACAAGGAAAAAGAAAAAAGATTCCAAGGCCTTTCGTGTATTCAAAGCTACACCTCGTCAGGGAATGAAGATAAACGGCGAGATACCCATAAATATATACAATGTACAGGAAAAACAAAACAATTAGCACATACTTAACAAGGGTTAATGAGAGGCAAAAGAAATTTTAACATGATATCGTCAATTTTATACGTCCCGAAAGTGAGGTGACTTTAGCCAAAGGTTGTGTGTATAGTGCTTTTAATACGAAGTTTGAATCGAATTATCCTCTGAGGTTTGAAAAAGCCCTAAAAACACTGAAAAATAATGATTCATTACATATTACTAAAGCGGACAAATCCAATTCGATCGTCATCATGGACAAAAACAGTTATGTTGAAAAGATGAATACGTTATTAAGTGATCGTGACACGTACAAACCTCTAAATAGAGGCCCATTGGAGGATGTTAATAAAATGTTTAACAGAAAATTAAGAGAAATATTAAAAAATAACTATAATGGGCTTTCACAGCAGTTTCTTAGTATCAATTCGTCACTACCATATCTGTACGGCTTAGTAAAAGCACACAAAGTTAATAATCCCATGAGGCCTATTGTTAGCTCAGTGGGCTCCGTAACCTATAAGCTATCAAAATGGTTAGTTAGTTTATTAACACCGTTAGTTGGCTCTATTTCTGAGTCACATATTGTAAATAGCATGGATCTTATTGACAAACTGAAGTTCCCTAATGACCCTAATTTCAAATTGTTAAGCTTCGATGTATGCTCGCTATTCACAAAAGTCCCTGTTGATGACCTACTTGATTTTTTAAAAGATAAGATTTCTGAATATTATTTCCCTGTTCAACACAACACTCTTATGGAGTTATTAAGCTGTGTGTCAAAGATTGTAAATTTCAGTTTGAAAATAAGTTTTATGTTATGTCGTTTGGATTGGCTATGGGAAATCCCCTTTCACCTGTACTAGCTAATTTATATATGGAATTTTTTGAAAGTAGAATTTATTTTGCCTACGACTGTTAATTTTAACCTGGTTTGGTACAGGTATATAGATGATATTTTATGCCTTTGGCCTAATAATTTGGATGTGGACTTATTTCTTGGTAGGCTCAACAATTTAGTCCCATCTATTAAGTTTACAATTGAAAAAGAAAATGATGGAAGCCTATCTTTTCTTGATCTAAAAATTTGGAGATGCTCTAATCAGTTCAAATATGAAGTCTACCGTAAGCCTACTAATAATAACTCTTACGTGCATTTTTATTCTGACCATCATCCTTCGATTAAATCCTCTATTTTCTCTGCTATGTTTCTTCGAGCATTGAGAGTTGTCAGTCCTGAATTTTTAGATTCCGAGTTATGCAATATCATGAATATTGGTACAAAATTATGTTATCCTATTTCATTTTTAGATAACTGTCTTAAGAAAGCCAAGAATAGGTATTATAATAATGTAATTGTAAAGGAATTTCAGCATAAAAATATCCTTAGCCTACCTTACCATGTTAATTTTCAATACCTTCCAACTGTACTTAAAGCAATTGGCATTAATGTAATCTTTAAGTATAATAATACTGTTAAATCACGCCTAATAAAGAATAGCCCTGATAATGTTGTTGGTTGTGTGTATTCGATCGGATGTACACAATGTAACTCAGTATATATAGGCCAAACCGGTAAAACGTTAGATATTAGGGTAAAACAGCATAAATATGCTTGTAGAACAGCTAATACTTCCAATGCTTTATTTAACCATATGTATAGATGTAGCCATAGCATCAAGTGGGGTAGTTCTAAAGCGCTTGTTAAAAACTGAGATATAATAGAACGAAATATTCTAGAATGTGCATTTATTCATTTTAAAAGCAATTTCAATAACAGTGCGGGGACGTATAAAATTGACGATATCATGTTAAAATTTCTTTTGCCTCTCATTAACCCTTGTTAAGTATGTGCTAATTGTTTTGTTTTTCCTGTACATTGTATATATTTATGGGTATCTCGCCGTTTATCTTCATTCCCTGACGAGGTGTAGCTTTGAATACACGAAAGGCCTTGGAATCTTTTTTCTTTTTCTTTGTGGGTTTGCAGCATATATATATATATATATATATATATATATCGTATCATTCAGTGCTTAAGCCTTGCAAGTGTTAATTAATTTTATAAAAATCAATAATAAACTCATTTGAAGTGTAAGACTATTCGACCACCGGGTTTGAGACCCGGCGTCAGCAGACGGTCCCCGCAAATTAAAGTATCTCTTTTAGAACTACTAAAGCTGTTATTTATATATATATATATAATATACATATATATATACATAATATATATACATATATATATATATATATATACTCTCTGTGTATTTTTGTTGAAAACAAATCTATTTTATTAAAAAAGATTCAGAAAAATGTATGAACAGGCAAAAATAATTTAAAATTTTCTCCTTAAAGGTCCAATGACGAACTGACTCGTGTTATACGATCTTTTCGTGTTAATTTTGAAGAAACGCAAGTCGTGGACAATGACCTGAATACGGAGGTAGAAGTTTTGCAACGCAGTCAACACAGCGATTGCCAGGTCATCGAAGAACTAATGTAAGCTTTTTCTTTTTGTTTCGGTTAAGAACAAGACGCAGTGTATTTTCATTAATTTATTAAATGATAGAAATCGTGTTTCATAAAATAGTAGTTTTTATATTCAACTTAAATTAGTTAAGAATTAGCATCCAATAAATTTTAAATTATGGTACGCAAACTAACATTATTGGAGACATTTTATATTTTACACAATATTGTTGCAATTATACATTCATATATACGCGTAAAATATCACACAATACATCGCGTGCACACAAACGAGAACCTTTTTTTATCTGCATGCATACCATTTCATCATTCAGCTCAGTGTGGCACGGGTCGAATAGTTAATTTTAAAAAATTTATAAATTCCTTTCCACGTGACATGTGTAAGAGAAATGAAAGCCAGTACACGCCACAAGTATTACTAAATTATCCCTGGAATCGGTAGGGATTCCAGACAATTTCGGGGATATGCTTCTGTTAGAGAAATTTTACAATAATGGAGCCGCTCAAAGGATGACCGCCCAGTGAATTAAAGTAGTACATTCTTTACCTATTTTTAAAATAGATAGCTATCCAATGAATCCCTTCGCCCCCAATAAAGTGTTTACAATAATTGCACCGCAGTCTCTCGTAGTTGGCAATTTCAATGTTTCATTCTTCGCAAACACACAGATAAATTTGGAGCTTGTGATTCGGTCACTTTTCATTACTCTCTCGAGTGCATTCTCGTCCATTTTAAAAGTCAGTGACTACAATCCTGAGGCGATCAAGTTCTATTACAGTTTCTGATTCGAAGTATACACGCCTGAGACGATGAATTTCTCTTAGAGCTTGTGATTCGAGGTATACACTAATGGGCGCGTCTGTGACCTTGGCGAATTCCAATCTGACTGAGATGTTCCCACTCTGCTGTGGACTTAAGTGTGTATTTACACTAGCAGAGAAGTCAGGAGTGATGTCAAACCGATAAAGGTGAAGTTGCTCGATGAATTCTTTCTGCGTTACCCCAATCCCAAGCTCATCACAAGCACCGGCAATATGGGTCAGATTGCTATATGCTCTCGCGTAAAGCAGGAACACAGCATCTGATGAATAATCCATAACAATTACCCGCCTAAAGCAACGCCATTGACGTATAGAGTTATGTTTTTAAAGATGAAATTTTCGAATTTAAGGCGTTCGTTTTATATTTTCCTTTCACCGAAGCGTGTTCATGCATTCCAATTAATAGCCTTTAGAGTAGAACTCCCAGGGCAATGTTTTCTATCTGTTTCGAGGCCACCCCGGCGGGGACCGTGTATAGTTTGATCTGTACTCTGTTAATTGGGTATTTTGCTGTGGCATGTAGTAAATTTTTTTCAATTTCTATTTGTTTTGGTGAACTTAATTTCACTCGCCGTATGTACACGAAGGTATGTTTCCATAACTTCAATCACAACGGGTTTTGCGCCCTCTTCTTGATTAGCTCCCAGATTTATGCAGATCTCATGATTCGTGCGGGTGAGTCTTATTTTCATGTCGATGCCGTTCATAAGCAGTGTCTCATGGAATGTGAAATTTGTATGCAGGCGTCCAAAACATTCGTATAGCTTCTTTTTCGAATTTGTAAATTTATCCTTTATACTACTTTCGTCTTTTGTCTAATAATAGCCCTCGGCAGTTAAATAGGTATCCTTCGCTTCTTTTGAAAAGTTGAGGACATTTACCAGATAGGCTAGTAGGTGATAATAACCTGTTCCTGCCGAGATGTTAACCTGATATAAAAATACATCACACTGGCTGAATATTGCGTGCAGAAAGCTTGTTTCGGGAAATACAACATATTTATCATCGCAGTCCTTTCCACCTGAATGGACTACACGTATTTTAGCGTACATGTGCATGCAGCTTGGATCAAAAAAGTAAGTGCCTGAGCTGGGTATCACGAATTCTATAGGAGCACTAGGGGAACTAATTGTATTTAATTGGTTAATCATAATAAAGTCACTGTACTCGATAGAAACTTGTGTTGGGGGCATGTCAAAGAGGGACAGCTCCGATTTACAACATTGTGTACTACACGGATGGACGAAGCGTGCCATGATTTGTCAGAAATAGTGCCACCTCTCTCGACAAGTAGTAAACAGCCTATGATTCGTGAGAGCAAAGTCCTTAGCTTATATCAGTTAAAAAAATTATCAACCATAGGTTTCATTCGCTTAGACCACTTCTTTTTTGATCTCCTTTTACGTTTAACCCGACGTGCTGGTAATCCTTTCTTATTCTTCTTCCGGACGGCTCTCTTCTTCCCACCACCACCACCACGCATTTTTCTCTTTGCATCTTTGACGATTTCGTCCCGTGTACGTTTTAAGTGCTTTTTTAGAGCTTCTTTAGGTCTAACCCCCGACACTATGTCTTCTACCGTGTTAAAACCTGATTGTAGTGCCTTCCTCCCGAGCTATCTGGCGCCCCTCTTCAATTAAGGGACAGCCGTACGCCGTATGGTTGAAAAAATGTGAAAGGCCTTAGCGCCATTATAACTCAGTGAGACGGCTTCCGTCTCCGAATGGGAAACTTTTCCCTCAATCGTTCTTATATACAGGGTGTTTCAGGAGGAAAGGTCAATACTTTGGGAGGTGATAGTATCGGTCATTGTGAGAAAAAAAGTTCATATGAATATGTGTCTAATTCTGTTTGAATCTACAAATACAAAAGCATTGTTAATGGTAATCAAGAAAGAGAAACCAATTACTGTTTCTAACATTTAATATTTAAACATTGGCATTTTGAATGGTATCAGATACAGAAATGACAAATTTGTTACAGTTTACAATACATTTTCGAAAATCCCACCGTCAACCTCAATGCACTTTGCAACTCGTGTGCGAAGATCGCGTGTTGTTCGTCTGAGTTGATCTTGACGTTCCTTTATGCGGGCAGCAGTATCCAAAATGCGCGCGAGCAATTCGTCTCGTGTATCTACCTTTCTTTTGTAAACTTGACTTTTCATCCACCCCCACAAACAATAATTTAACGGAGAGAGGTCTGGAGACCTTGGTGGCCACTAAATGGGACCACCACGGCTGATCCATCGACCAGGGAAAGTTTGATTTAAGTATTGCATCACCAGACGGGTAGAATGTGGAGGAGCTCCGTCATGCTGAAAGTACATACCAGCGCGTGTAGCCAAAGGAACATCCTCCAATAGTCCTGGCAATTCATTGTGCAGAAATTCTAGGTAACTTTGTCCTGTAAGATGATTCTCTAAAGTAACGGGGCCAATCAGCTGATCATCGATGATACCGCACCACACATTGGCAGAGAAGCAATGTTGAAAATTTGTTTCCACAGTGGCATTTGGATTTTCGTCTGACCACCGATGAGAGTTATAAGTGTTGTTGATACTGTCACGGGTGAAAGTAGCTTCATCGGTGAACAGTATTAATCGAAGAAATCGGCGATTAGCATTTACCCAATAACAAAATTCCAGTCGTATGGCAGCGTCTCCTGGTTGAAGGTGTTGTACACGCTGTACATGATATGGATGCAAGCCTTCTTCACGTAATGTTCGCTATACTGTACTCTTGTGTGTGGTACACCGAGACGCAGAAATTCTTCGTGAGCTAGTAGTAGGACTACGCTCTACCAACTGAAGAATGTTTTCCACTTCATCCACATCTTGTTGACCTCCACGTTCAGATGAAACATAAGCGCTGGGAAGTGTACCAATCTCACGCAATGTGTTGAAAACCGTGGTAAACACTCTTCGATCCGGAATTCTGCGGTTCGGAAACCGTCGACGGTATTCTGCAACAGCAGCTGTCGCACTTCCATCGCAAAAACCGTAGACATACACCATATCTGCATATTCGGCATGTGTGAAGGTGTGTGGCATTCTTAACACTACTTCAAACACCAAGCAATGTCACTCACAACAGTCAGCTGTCGATTGGCTTATGTTACATGCTTACATTACAGCTTATATGGTTCAGGGTTATAGGGGAGGGAAGGGGGAGGAAGAGCTGCGCGCGCATCAGATTCAAACAGCTCTATCTCCGTAACCATTCAGAATTAGACACATGTTCATATGAACTTTTTTTCTGACAGTGACCGATACTATCACCTCCCGAAGTATTGACCTTTCCTCCTGAAACACCCTGTATATATTGAGATATTGGTTAATAGATTAGTGGCGACATTCACACAAGGGGGCTTGTCATATGTAATGCGCAAGTTCTTCCCTCTATGTCTGGGTATGTGAGCGATGCGCAGCAGGCGTGCCTGGGTATCACCAACAAACTGGTGCTCCACGATTTTGCTGTAAATATAGCACATGTTTGGGATTTTATAGCCATCACCCAATTTTTCCAATTTCAGCTGATACATTGGGCTGGACAAATCACTTTGTGCCTTGTGAAAGATGTCCCTTTGGTTGGCTGCTCCATATCGGCCCTCGGTTATAATTTTGAACAATCCTTTGTCTTTAATATTTCTCTTAGGTTGTGATTTTAGGGTCAGAGTGTGTGCAGGAGTTTCTTTGTTTAAGATTTCGTATACTAAATCAGCCGTAAGATTTGAGCTTTTTAAACCAAATTTTATGTCTCTCACAACATCCTCGGCCGCACCATAACGACCTGGGCCAATTTTACTACTGTAGTGTAATACCGTGCATCTCCACTCCGGTCGGTACGCATGGTTTCATCCCGAGTTAACCCGGCTTTTTCACACTCATCAATGTCTCTAAGAATCATAAAAACGGGTTCTTTATAATCAATACTTATAAAGAGGGTGTCCAGCTGAATTTCGCATATCCCCACCTCATACGAATCACGATCCAATTCAATGGGCCCAAGGAGTTCTGTTATAAACTTGGCCAGGGTGTTGTTAGGATCTACAGACAGAGAAGAAGAGAACGGTAGTGACATAGAAGTGGTTAGGCGCCATGTTGCATACTATTTAAGCTTCATTATTGCAGCACCTTTTATATAGGTATTGAAGCTTTCTGGGTACCCTAGCCATTTCACCAGGTACATTTTTCTCTTTCCTGAACCTTTGCTGCCTAAAAATTTTTCAATTTTAAAAACATTTTTCCTAAATTAAATGTCACTTTCTGCAACTCTTCACGGTAAAAGCCTCCTGCGATTTCTTCCCCATTCAAATCTTCAACGCATTATCGCGCCTTTAGGTCTCATAGCCCTAACTTTAAAAATCTCACGTGTCCATCCTTGCTCAAATCCCTTCGCGAATTTATTTCCCGAACGCGATAGCTTTACATATTCATTGATTTTGAATCGTGCAGAGTGTGGCGGTGCTCCACGAATATCTCTTCTCGCCTCACGCTCTGTGGGCGTGCCTCTTTCTAAAACCTCGTTAGATGTTTTCCAAATCGTGCGATGGTGTAAACGGTCGTATGATAAGGTGATTGATTCCAGAATGCCTATATATCGGTATGTGTTTTATGTGTAAAATAGCGATGCATGCGTTCCTTTATGGTACGTTGAACTCTTTCAGCTGAAGATGCCTTATGTATAGAATTGCTAGTGTAGTAGCTGATATTAAACTCTGCCTGCATGTTTTGAAAAGCTCGGCCTATAAATTTATTCCCCAGATCCGTACAAAAATACCCTGGAATCCTGTTTTCTTTGAACATCAGCGTTTTGGTGGCTTTCGCAACTGTTTCAGGCGATTTATTTTTCAGAGGAATTAGCAACAGATATCTAGAGAATATATCTATTATGAGTAAGATGGAGCGGTAGCCATCATTATACACTGAATATCCTTGCATGTCTGTTAAATCCGCTTGCTAAATAGTCAATCGATGTCGCTGTTGTCTTGGCTGTTTTGAACCTTTTTCCAGCCGTTTATGAAGTGTATAAGCATCCTGCTCACACAAAAAATCTAAACATCTTTTTTCCATACTCCATCATTTTAAACACCTCTGTACAGTCTATCAGCACTGCCGTAGGAGGCTGGGCTAGATATGTCATAATAGTGTCTTCTTAATATGTTAGCCATTTGCGCATTTTAGAGGTACGTGGAGAGGGTTGACTGTTGTTGTTTGAGCTCTTCTTTCTCCGCTTAAGAAGAGGTAGGGATGATGACGTGCTCAGTTGTGGCACATGCCACGATTGTTCCAAGTCTTTTAACCTGTTCAGATTTCCTATCAATGTTTTGGGGACATTTATTTGTTGTAGCCTTGCTTTAATATGCTTCCATCTTGATGGTGAGGGCCTGTCCCACTTTCTCACCAGATCATGGACGATGTCAACGATATTGGATCCCTGTACCCTTGTTCCTTCAACAATGACCTTCCCTGTATTGGTCCACTGTACGATGTGGTCCTCACTCAATAGATTATAAAGACTTAAGCCTTTATTCCTCAAAGTATGTGTTAGACTGCTTTTTACTACATGTTCGATATGTTGTGCGGGCGCACCGTTATTCTTTGGTTGGTCATCTCTAACTTCGGCCCCAGGTCCTATTTCGCCATGCTCATCGTTGTTGCGTTGTGCCTAATAACCACGAGAATCTCTGTCGGATTCTTATAATTTTCGTACTCTTGAAGAAATTTCTGCAGTGCTTCTAGGTTTAAAATTCTTTACTGATCAGGTGACTTTTCACTCTTTAATAGGTCTAACAAGTCGCTTTCCATTCATTTAAGCCTGTTTCTACGGGGTTCTAGAACCGTGTCTGGACTCTTTGAACTTTGCTGTGAAGCATACACCTCGTGTGGAATCACTACCACTTTCTTCATTATATTAATCTAGTCAGTAAAGTTCCGAAAACTGAAAACAAGATGGGGAGGAATGATCCCTCTCTTTGTACAATAATTCGCTTTTTGTTTCCTACAGTTTGACTTTTACGAGCGAACGTACGTATTATGTTCTTGTAACGGCGTAAGTGAGCCTTCTGAGGGGATTTCATTGGTACATTACATTTTATAACATTAATACAGATTTCACAGATGCATTTCAAAAAGTACGTGTCGATATTTTTTAAAAAACATCTGTTGCAATGCCCGGGGTAGTCGATCATAGATTTTTATTAATTCAAGGTATTTCGTTAGTCTCTTTCTCATTCTAGAATATGCACCGTTTCAGGCTCGTTTGGGAATATATTCGTTCTTAAAAGCACTCTAATCATGTTTCACGGGTGAAGGTCACAAAGTAAATACCGTAACGTTGACTTGTAGCTTCTTCAGAAACTTCCAAAAACTCCTTACGCTGATTCGGGAATATTTGATTGGCTAATACCCCAATTTGTGACACAATGTCTACGTTGTGCGAATAAGACTAGATATTGTGTATTTAATGATACATCGCGCATGTATCTATTTTTGAAAAATAGATTCTGATTGATGAAGAACACGCTTATGTTAAGATTGTGGGAGAACACTGTAAATGTCTTGGCAAACGTTTTATTCCTTTCTAACATGAGATAATCAATTACAATGACTGTATGTTCATTTCCCTTTAACGAATTAACGTCATATACACCTTTGTGGAGAAAAATATCATCTTGGTACTCGTTGAACAGTGACTGGTACGTCGAATAGCACCATATGACTTTATGCACAAATTTTGAGAACATCTCCCCCTTATCTTTAATGATTTAAGGCATAAACACAGTTTACCACATCCTGTATGGCCAGATAAATACATGTGGACGGGCTCGTGAACCTGAATTTTTCTCCAGAATCCATCTCTACACGTCACACCCCTAAGTGGAACATTTAAAAAATATAAAAATAAGTGGTGTTGTTATATTCTACAGTCTTGTTTTTCCTCTTCTTCCACAGAACCCTGAATGACGACGAGTTACAGCATCATGTCCCCATCATCAATAATACAGACGACCCCGATGAGAGTGTAGTTGTGGTTACAGACTCCACCCCCGCTGACGAGCCCAAACCAACGACACCTGTAACACCACCACGCGACAATTCAAAGCGGAGACATGATGAAGAACCTTCCACGTCAGGTATAAAGCGTGCCAGAAGTGCACCGGTTGTTAGACACCCAGTAATAGAGCTCCAACCCTCTACGTTTTACGACACAACCCCCTATAGTTCCTTCCTCTAATAAAGATGTACCCCCCTTATTCCTTTTGAATTCCGGATACATTCTCCACACCAGCCGCAGCATTTCGTGCTGTGGAGGAAGGTATAACATTCGAACTGGTAAGCACCGCCACCCCCACCCGAGCCCTGAATAAAAATCGGTATATAGTCAGGATTGACGTTGGAACCCTGTTTAGCAACGAAGTTGAACACGGTCTGCGACGCGTAGTTGAACGTATTGTGGAGTTTGCCCTTCAGAACCGCGACGAATGTGAAGTCAGGACGCGGCTGTCCTTTGGGTTCGGGTCAGATGACGGGGATGTAGATGATTTTTGGGTAGTAATACCATTCAGACGCTTGGCTGCTGAAGATATAGATTATATTTTGAGCCGTATAATGCAGTCCTCTCAAAGTAGTACAACCTTCAACATGGACAATTTCACGATAGATATTGACGAAGTATTCCGTGTTGCGGGCCATAGTGCCACAACTTATACTCTTAACTTCAATTCGCGGAATATTTACAGAAAGCATATAAACGCCGATCGTGGTTGCGGCTTTATAGTAGTAGTCTTAGCCATATGTTTGCTGTGCTAAAGATCTGTGTCAAAAAAATTTGGTTGCCTACGGTTGTACAGCGTGCCCGTAAACGGTTTTCAGATTGCAAGCTTGAGTTTGAGTGTAATATGAGTCCTGAACAGCTGAGAAGGGTAGAGCATGAAATGAATGTTCGTATAGTTATATTTAGAATGGATGCTCGTCGTAGGACTATATATATTTTTAAAAGCTGTGTGCGAGATCGTACAAACCCCTACTTATTTTATGATTGTCGGGAACAACGTATCTCCCCATCCGTAATATACATAAGGACTCTCTACGCGACTTATTATAAAAGTCAGAAATATGGACGGCATCATGATTTCTGTAAGGGGTGTCTCGAGTTTGCGGATGATATAGTGAAACATTGTAAGGAATACCACATGGTATGTGAGCAGTGTAGAAGCTCCAAATGTGAAAGCCGTGTAGTTGACGCTAAGAAAAAATGTAGTGTGCCGACGTACATTTTTCAATAATAAATGCTTTGAGCTGCAAAAATCAATTGGCATGTGCAGGAAAATAAGAATCTGTGAATGTGGTATGTTTTATATGATGGATAAATGGGGTAATTTCAAGCATAAATGTGATGAAATTCACTGTTCTACATGCCATGAGAAATATAAGGCGGATGGTATAAATCAGGGCTATCCAACAGAATTCTAGTTGTGTGCCACATGTGTGGCGATCAGCGGGCTAAATTCGCCACATAGTGAAACTGTGTACAAACACGTTGGAAATGAAAGCAAAAAGGACATATAAAAGGAAAACGTTAATACAACAATGATATATGTGTTTAGGATAAACTTTATTGTAAAAACATCAATAATGTTAAAAATTACAGCAATGCAATGAGCTATATTAAAAAATTCAATGTGAAGCTTGGCAGTGTTTATCTCGCGCTGGCCGGGTGAAATCTGGCATAATATTTTCACTTATTGACGACGGATTGTTTTTTTTGTGGCTGGCCCATTTTGTTTTGAAGCGAAAGGACATCCATTTCTTAATGACGTCTTTCCAAATGAAATAGGTTGGCAAGTTCCGTCGTTTTTTGCGTACTAAAAATGTCAAAATGTAAAGGATCTTTCAAGAATTCAAAAGCCATTCGCCACAAGCTAATCATCAATTCGCAACATGTGTCGATTGGCAAGCGTGTTGGATGCCCCTGCTGGTATAAAGCATGTTTGCTGTATGAAAGATGCTAAGCCTAAAATTACGCCCAAAATAAAATTTTAAGAAAGATGCTAAGCCAAAAAATAGACCTTGTTTAACTCTGTATTACGATATAGAAACATACAGGTTGCAGAAACCAAAGAGGTTATCCCATATCTACTTGAAAGCCAGACTATCTGCGATGAGTACATGGAAGTAGAGTGTGATGAGTGTCACAAATGTGGTAAACGGAGAAACGTTTTTAAAACGATCGTACACGACGGCCCTGTGAAACTTTTTGTATCCTATATTGTCAAGTTAGCGTACATTGCCGGACAAGTTAAAAAAATTGACTGTATATTCTTGGCCATAACGTGGCAAACTTCCTTTATAAGGAACTGCTTGAACACGAGTCATTGGAGATATTTACAGGCGACCCCTTGAAAAGGGAAAACAAACTTATACAAATTCAAATAAGAGGTAATGTTCAGTTTAAAGATACTTTATTATTCACACTTTGTAAATTAGCCAAGCTACCGAAGGTGATGGGTGCAGCCGCCGAAGTTTCAAAAGGGTATTTCCCTTACACTTTCCTCACTAGCGACACTTTAAATTGCGTAGGACTACCTCCCCACAAACATTACTTTAACTACACCAACATGAGTGATAGTGAGCTTGAAGATTTTGACCGCTACTACAAGAGTTTTAATGAAGATATTCGTTACAGTATAGCCGATGAATGTGGGCGTTTTGCGTGAATGATGTGCGCGTGCTTAGATATGTTTACAAGCCTTTAGAAGGAAGTACATGGACCGCTTCAACTGCGATCCGCTGCAAGTCGCAAGAACCACAATCACAGTATTGTGTTTTACTGTGTTCAAGAACAATTTCATGCCTAAAGACAGCTTAGCCGTCTTTCACAGAAACATCCCTCGCAGTTATGGACACAAGGCTCTTTACTGGCTCAGACACCTACAGCAGCAAACACTGGGGAAGTACCCATTAAGGTCAATGGTCGTGTTATTTGGGTTGATGGCCTAAGCGAAGACCGGGCCTCTGGTGAGAAGTTTGTGTACTACTTTAACAGTTGCTGGTGGCACGGATGCCCACGTCCTGAGTGTGGAATCGTAGGAGATATCCACGGCAGATCTCCTGCCAACAGTCTTGCATGGACCTGTACCCGTGACCAACTTATAGGCTCCCAGTTCACTCACAAGATCTGTGGGAGCATGAGTATGATGCACGAAAGGAAACAGACGGAAGTACCGTGAAGAAATAATTCAAACATTCAATGGTGTTGGATCCTCTCAAATGCAGTGATAGCTTGTTCAGAGGGCGTACAAACCCATTGAAGGTATACTTTCCGTCTACGGAGGGCGTGAAAATCCATTACTACGACTTCTGCTCTTTATATCCATACTTGATGAAGAACAACCCGTACCCCGTAGGAGCACCTGAAAAGCTGGTGGGACCAGCCTTGCCCACCATCGAGGAGTTCTCAGCAAATTTGAACAAGAACTATTTTGGCCTTTCTTTCGTAGACGTGCTTCCCCGTCGCTATTTATGGATGCCGATCTTACCCGTCGTTATAGATCACAAGCGTATGTTTTCCCTGTGCGTGAAGTGCGCAGAGAAGAATAATGGGGCCTGTAATCACACAACCAACCAGCGGAAGATAAGAGGCGTATATACAAACTCTGAGCTGTCCCTAGCCGTTCGCCATGGCGGCTACAGAATATTGAAGATATATGAGGTGTGGAGGTTTCAGAAGGTACCCAACCTTTTCACGGATATATAAACACTTTTTGAAGGATAAAGTGGAAAATCAAGGCATCCGCGAGAGGTTGAGACCGAGGGTGAAAAATCGGCGTACATTCAGCGCTACCGGGACCGTGAAGGGATACAACCTGACCGGGTCCAAATTGTTAAGAACCCAGGCAAGCGGCGCTTTAGTCCAAAGTTGTGCCTGAATAGTCTTTGGGGAAAATTTGTACAGAATACGGGCAAGGGGAACGTTCATCTAGCCCAAAGTTATAACGAGGTGTGGGATTATGCCAATGTCCCCTATAAAGAGGTCATGCAGGTCGTGAATGTAGGTAATACGTACAAAATAAAGTACAACATCACCAAATTGGCCAGATATATCTCACGTGTTACAAATATACCCGTAACCAGCTTCACAACGGCATACGCACGCATCAAGCTTTGGGGACTACTGCACTCTCTTGGGCGGAGGGTCCTGTACGCTGACACAGATCGCGTAATATTCACAGCTCTGGAGGGTGAATACATGCCGCCTATTCGTGAATTCCTCTGAGAGTTGACTGACGAGATCAAGGATGAGTATGGTGATAGTGCATACGCTGACTCCTTTGTATTAACGGGTTCAAAACTTATGGGGTACGGGTGAGGGTGGGGGAAGAGATGAAATATATCGTGAAGGCGAAGGGCACCACGTTTAAGCAGGCGAACCGTCGGGTCGTTAACCATGAATCTTTGAAGGAGCTATTTTGCTTAGAAGAGGAGGGTGACCGGACATCCCAACTGATTGTAGGGACCCACACTTTTCGGGAGCAGAAACTGGGGGTCGTGAAGGAACTTAGGGGTACGAAGGTGTGCCGTAACACCTATAGGAAACGTTACCAGGTGCCTGGCACCTACGATACTGTACCCTTTGGGTACTATAGTTCTTGAATATATTGCTATATATATATATATATATATATATATATACCTATTTACTTGTTAACGATGTGTTTATTTTATTTATTACGTATATTTGAATATGTTTATTAAGTAAATCATGTTTCAAATAGGGTTTAATTTTCTCCTTTGTGTGTGTGTGTTTGTGTGTACAGGAAAATGTCCTAAGCTCCGCCCACTGTAAGATCAATCAAAGAGTCACGTGACTCCTGCTACTACCTGTCCATACCTCTAACCCTGCGTGCTCAGTTGACCGCTGCATGCCCTGAGTCTAAGACGTGTATTTGAAGAAATCTCACTTAGGCGAAAAATAGTGATGGCTACCTTTGATATTGCATGCTCGACGTTTATGAAGTGGTATTCGGTAAAGTCAGAAGATGTGGTGAATACTGAAAGAATCCCTAGCCCTCCCTCCTTTGAGACTTTTAAGGCTACATTGAACAGTGCGAAGCGTGAGGGGCAAGAGGTTCAAATACTCTATGGTTATTCTGGCGAGAGCATTGCCGGATTTCGTGGTACAAACGATGTAATGGACTATGTTGTGGGCCTAAACTCTATAAAAGCGTACATATACCGTGAAGTGAAAGAAACAACACGTGCAGAAGAGAAGCAACGGGTATGGGTAGTGAGTCTTGTTGATGAGTTGTGTGACAAGCGATATTATGTCATGTTGCATCATACTGAGTACGCGTACCCTGCGGCTGAGAATGTAAATCTTGTCATAATGGACAGTCTCAAATATTTTTACCACTACTCTCATATATATCATGACGAGTTTCGGAGTGAGGTTGTAGCTAAAGGTCTGTGTGAGTTTTCAATAGAATTTAGAGGTGAGTATCGCTTGCTAGGCAAAAAGGATAAATATGGGCACATGTTTCTCTCAAATAGTGCGCCGGAGTGTGAATAAAAGGTGTTTAGTTCGTGAAAATCGTCCTAAACGAAAATGTTTGGTGCGCATTGTGGGGAGTGATAAACATTAAAGCTGCTATTGCTCCATGTATCGGAAAAGTTCTGATCGCTCGGTATAATGGGGCACAAGTGTTCACATGATTCTTTCATGTTGGAACAAACCCGTACACGAAACATTAGCGTTTGGTATGACTCGTCCGTGTGACTCGGTTCCCACACCTGTCTCCAAGCAAACCTCGCTCATAGTCATCTCAGAGCTTGATCCGACTGGACGTGCACTATCACAATAGAAAACGATGCAGCTTCCGTTGAGTAGCATTCTCAATGATGTATATGTGTCCGTGACGAAGTCATTACGTGTGTTCAGGCGTAAAATCGGTGCCATTAACTATGTACTATGTACTTTGAAGACAAACAAACTCTGGTAAACGTAATGTTGTTTATTTAAGTATTGAGAATATGAATAAGGTCTTGGTGATAGTTGAGAAGTGGAGCGAGGATCGTTATAAAATACCTGCAGATGTACGTACAAGAAGAGAACAGATTAGTGATACCTACTCATATGACATTGTTTGTGCGTTGTTTATAAATAGCAATCAGCTATGCATTGATATACGACTGATTTGGAAGAATGCATCTGATAATAAGATTCTTGTCTCCAAGCTAAACCGCTTGATCCTCGACTGAATGTTTGAAATCGTTGGATTCCGCAAGCTAAAGCCTATATTAGACGCACGTGTTGCGGATATGCTTTATTTTGATACGGTTCTTGAATACGCATACACCGCTCTGCTCGACGAGTTTACCGAGTGTAGTAAAGAATATGGCGAGTATGGTCTGGAGTTGGATGCTTATTTAAAAGCTTTACACTCTTCGAAGTATCATGAACTTTGGTACAAAGGACTCGAACGGTACAAGCCAGAGCTCACCTACACTGTTCACCTTGAGGAATTGTTTCTTTATATAATGAGCAGCTGTCGTTACGACTTAGTAGATTATTTCAATTGCCGCTATGCGTTGTGAAGAAGCGTTCACGATTAAAAGGCTCGGATCGGAAAGAAAAAAAACCTCGATTGAAAAGGAGTGTTTATAAACTTGAATTTAATAATGATGTTTTTGCTAACATCGCCCTCTTCGTGCGTGCTTTTGGTTGTATTCTTTCCGTGTTTAAAGAGAGTGATAATTTGCCAACCATTTGTAAAATGGGCACAAAAACAGTATTGAACGAATTGAAGGACCTTTACATTGAATATAGTTGCCCACACACCTTCAATGGTAAAATAATGATAAATGGTATTTATTGCATAGTACAAAGCAACAATGATGTAACCAGATTCAATCACGTGTGAGTGCTGTATTTTTGTTAAGCGCAGTAGAACGTAATGTGTATATAGATTTCTTCTGTACTACAGTATTTTGATGTTTATATATTAATTTTTTAATGTATTTTTATTTTCTATATATTTGTTAAAATTTTATTATTTAACATAAGTGTGTGTATAGATTTCTCCTGTACCATTATCATTTTTGAATGTATATTTATATATATCGTTTAAAGAATGTATATATTTATATATATCGTTTAATGTGTGTATGTTTGCTGTATATTATTTTTGAATGTACATTTATTTCCTATATATTTCATGAAATCATTTCCCTTAACTCCTCTAATTAAACAGAATAATGTAGTTGTGTTTTAAATCCGATAAATGCTTTCCTGAGGTGTGTATATATATATATATACTATATTAAGGAATAGCTAGGTGATGGGAATATATATAAACAATGCCCCATCATTGAATATATATATATATATATATATGAATACCCTACACCAAATGGCTGGTTGCGCCTTCTAAGCCGACTGACGGATTTCTAATCAAAATGTCAAGAATATCTTCATTAATTAAATAAATAGCGCAATCTGGCAGCTCAAACGCTATATATATAGATATATATATATATATATGCGTTTTAAGTCTTCTAAGCGAACTGACAGATTACGACTTCTAAGCCATCTGGCGGATTTCTAGTTCTAAGCCAAATGATGCTGTAAAGAAATTTTATTATGCGTCTTTGTCTCGCAGACGTAGTATGCTCTGTCTTCCTCTCTCTCTTCCTTTCTCTTACTTTCTTAAGCTAGGTATACCCCTTTGGGGGCTGAGGCCGTCCCAACTTCTCCCCTAAAGTCTCTTTTCTCTCTCTTAGGTTAGGTAGACTCCCCCAGCTTGTTGCAGGTAGGGAGATTCCCCCTTTTTTCCTTTCTTTTTTTTGGCACCCTGTGGAGATTGGCACCTTGCAACAATGGGGGTTGGCACTGGCACTCATTTGATCAACATTGCAATTGCTCTGCATTATTCCTGTTTGCATCCACACTACTACATATATATATATATATATATATATATATTATATATATATATATAATAATAATAATGTTATAATGTTATAATGTTTCAGACCAACAAAGACCCTAGGATCCACTCATGGCTGGTCTACCTAACTGTGTTCGTAATTGTGTATGTCCTCCGTGGTGGCGGAGGGGACCTACAATTTTACGTGGGTTCCGAACCACAAGAACATAAGAAATTTATGTAACAACTTCCTGTACAATGTGTACATTGGCAACGACCAATTTAGCAAAACTAATTAATTATCGATTTAAAACTAAAGATAGAATCTCTGGATCCAGAGGATCCAGTCATAATAGACTACTATCCACAAATATGTTACACTCTATATCTATTTATAACCGACATGCAAATATATCAGATCCAAAGAATCCAGTCAATTTCATTACGGTATCCATCAATACTAGTACCTTGTCACGAAAAATAAGTCACGGTCCATATCGATTGTGGACCAAGTCAAAATTTACAACCATATACATTACAATATATACACTTAGGAGGAAAAGTGTAGGTGTGGCTGTAAAGACTGTACCGTAATGTAGAAATGTGTGTGCACCCATCTTGGGTCTCCCTTTAAAGGTGTTTCTGGGGCAAGTGAAGATCATGAGTTTTTCAATACCTCACAGTACTATGGGGGGCACCGCTCGGCAGAGGAATCTCTTTAAATGGGGTGTGTAAGGACAGAGAGTATCCCCTAACCCAAGACGCTGCCTCCCTATATCCCACAACACTTGTGTTGAGCTGTGGGATCTATCCCCACAAAGCCTTAATTTTACTACCTTAAACTATACCCAATCTATCAACATATGCGTCTAATCGATTTTTAAACATGTTTATAGACGTGCTACTAATTACTTCTGCTGGCAAACTATTCCAGCTATTTACTATTCTATGCGTAAAAAGGTTTTTGGCAACTGCTGTCTCGAACCTTCTACTTGTCAACTTACACACGTTATTTCTAGTCCTATTATATTGAGATATTTCGAAAAAGCTATCTCTATCTACGTTATCGAACCCATTCATAATTTTGAAGACCTGGATTAGATCACCCCTTAACCTCCTAGTCTCGAGTGTTGTCAATTTTAACTCCTTAAGCCTATCCTCGTACGACTTTGACCTAAGCGACGGAATCATCTTAGTTGCTCGTCTTTGAACTCTTTCGATTTTGTCTATATCTTTGCGCATATGCGGATTCCAAAATTGGACCGCGTACTCCAAATGGGGTCTAACTAATGATTTATAAAGAGGAACTATAATATCGCGCGATTTGTACTCAAAATTTCGAGCTACAAAACCTAACACTTTGTTCGCCTTATTGACCGCTGCTGTACTTTGTTTCGCTACTTTTAAATCACTAGTGACTATAACTCCTAAATCTTTTTCCTGCTCTACGCTTGTTAAATCTTTCCCTGACATACTTTACGCAAAATTACCGTTACGCGAACATATATGCAAAATTTTGCACTTATCCACGTTAAATCTCATTTGCCATGTGACTAACCAATCAACGATTTTATTCAGATCTTCCTGAATTTTACCTTTATCTTCGTCATTAATCGCCCTACCACCCAGCTTCGTGTCATCCGCAAACTTTGAAACTGTACTGACTAGGCCGACATCTAAATCATTAATATATATAAGAAAAAGCAAGGGGCCCAATACAGAACCCTGAAGAACGCCACTCGCTACATTAGCCCAACACGACTCCGCTCCATCAACGACCACCCTCTGTTTCCTACCTCGCAACCACTCTTCTAGCCAATTTATTACTACACCCCTGATTCCATGAGCCTTAGTTTTTTCAATGAGTCTTTTGTGAGGCACGGTGTCAAACGCTTTTTGAAAATCTAAATACACTACATCAACCGCCCGATGTCTATCGTAAACGTCAACCACGCTTTGGAAAAATTCTAAAAGATTAGTTAAGCAAGATTTGTTTCGCCTAAATCCGTGCTGCGTATTTCTAACTAGCTTATGGAATTCTAAGTGTTCGACTATACGATCCCTAATTATTGATTCCAGTAGCTTACCTACAACAGACGTTAAACTGATTGGTCTATAATTTCCCGCCGCACCTTTATCGCCTTTCTTAAAGATAGGTGTTACGTTTGCTAACTTGAAATTATCTGGTACGCACCCCTCAGAAATAGACGCATTAAAAATCTTTGTTAGCGGCACAACAATGCTATCTTTTAATTCTTTTAGTTGTATGGGATATATGGAATCTGGACCCGGTGATTTACGCGTTTTCATTTTATCAATATAGCGCATTACTTCCCCTTCACTAACGACAATATTATCCAAAGTATTACCATTATCAAAAGGTATTATGTCTATGACCGTAGGGATATTCGTTACATCTTCTATAGTAAAAACTGACGTAAAAAATTCGTTTAGCAAGGTAGCCATTTCCTTATTTTCAGAAACTAGATCTCCGTTTACATTTTTCAATTGACCCAAGACACTTTTTACTGGATTTCTATATATATGTGTATATATATATATATATATATATATATATGTGTGTGTGTGTGTGTGTGTGTGTGTGTGTGTGTTTGTACGTTATGCAACATCGTGCGTGCTCATGCATTATATTACAGTATATGAATATATGGGTCTTCTCGGTTTCATTCACTGCTGATTTTTAATTAAACCATATATATTTTGTTTAGGTAATTTTATGCGCAGAATTCAATTTTGGCCTTTCTTAACCTTTTAAGGTCGGAATTTTTTGTTGGATTAAGTCATGAATGCGTGTATTTGAAACGCAACCAATTTGTACCAGTCGTCCTGAAAGGGTTAAATGCGGAAATAACCAAAATTAAGATATATAAACCGTAACCGAGCCTAAACAGAAAGTTAATTATACCTACCTATAGCCTAAAAGAACGCAATATTTTCCACAAAAATCATACGATATCTTGTTTCGAAAATACCCTGAAAGGATGCATATTATAAGTTATGTTACGTCATGTTAGGTTAATTTTGGTTAGGTTAGGTTAGGTTAGGGTGGTGCAACTCACCTCTTTTAAATAGTTGTTATAGTTTATTACTGCGTCGGTTTTAATTCCGAAAGGGTTTTGTATACTTTCGAAATAAGATATCGTATGATATTTGTGGAAGATTTTGCGTTCATTTAGGCAATAGGCGGATATAATTTACTTTCAGTTTAATTTAGGATAAGGTTTATATATATATATCTTAGTTTTGATTAAATTCTGCATTTAAAAAAGGCCAAAATTGAATTCTGGCGATAAAATTACCTAAAAAAATATAAATAAATTTTTAAAAAATAGCAGTTATTGAAACCGAGAAGATCCCAGTGTATATATGTAAAAATGAACAATGAATAATTCCTATATGATTCTTATATTTATATAAGTCCACATGTTTACCTAATCCTTGTATTTATATAATCTTTATATAAACCCTTATATTCATTACAATCTTTATATTCATTTATTCATACAATTCTTATATTTATATAATCTTTATATTCAAATATTCATTTTTACATAAGGACCAAACTCGCATAATGCAAGTTTGGATGACTTTAGTATTCAATGTATGGTAAATTCTTTAACATATTATTATTTATATGTTGTTCATTCATACATCTTGACCATTATCTTTTATTTCCATTATCTTTTATTTCCATTATCTTTTATTTCCATTATCTTTTATTGTCTACCTATGCCCTATTGATATATCAGGTAACCACCCGGGAATCGAACCCGGGATCTTCCGATTGCCGGTCAGATATGATAACCATTACACCATGGGCCTCACTCATTCAAATGCCGTAATTCTTCTACATACGCGCAGAAACCAATGCCCCAAGGGGGCACCTCCCGCATGCCGTAACATTATATACATTTAACTGCAAACACGCAGTATAATTAACGTAAAGAACGACGCTTGTATAGGAGATATTCCGCGCAAGATGAGAGAGAGAGAACGAAACAAATGAAAAAATGAGGTAACCACCCGGGAATCGAACCCGGGATCTTCCGATTGCCTGTCAGATATGATAACCATTACACCATGGGCCCGGTTGGTTACCTCATTTTTTCATTTGTTTCGTTCTCTCTCTCTCATCTTGCGCGGAATATCTCCTATAGAAGCGTCGTTCTTTACGTTAATTATACTGCGTGTTTGCAGTTAAATGTATATAAAGTTACGGCATGCGGGAGGTGCCCCCTTGGGGCATTGGTTTCTGCGCGTATGTAGAAGAATTACGGCATTTGAATGAGTGAGGCCCATGGTGTAATGGTTATCATATCTGACCGGCAATCGGAAGATCCCGGGTTCGATTCCCGGGTGACTACCTCATTTTTTCATTTGTTTCGTTCTCTCTCTCTCTCTCATCTTGCGCGGAATATCTCCTATACAAGCGTTGTTCTTTACGTTAATTATACTGCGTGTTTGCAGTTAAATGTGTGTATATATATATATATATATATATATATATATATATATATATACAGTATATACTGTATATATAATGTAAGTGCTGAAAAAGAAAATGCCAGACGAATTTCTGTTTTTGAATGTTTTCCGCAAAAAAGACCATAAAATGAAAAAATTAACGAATGTTTTGCATTATTATTATTATTCTTACTTTTAATTTCTCTTAAGTGTTATCGTTCATTTATGCAATATATATATATATATATATATATATATATATATAAAATCATGCTAACTGATATAGCAGCTGAAGTTTTCAGTGACAGCGCAGAACATCCCTTGCGATTGACACAAAATTATTATAAAAATAAGAAATTCGGGTGATATAGAATTTCTACAAGCGGACACGAGCAGAATATAAAGATAGTCAGAAGAGAACATGATATTTAACATCGAGGAATTTCAACTATTAAGATAAGGAAGAAGCGAGGAACTAAAACCGATGGCCCAAATGGATAGGAAATTTAGAAAAGATGTACTTATTGACCGTTGACGCGAAATGTGAAACGCAAAATAACGTACAGTAAGGTAACCAAAAAAACTAACGGGACAGATATTGATAACCGTTAACCATTTAAAGACGACCGGTACAAATTGGTAGGGTTCAAATACACGCATTCATAACTTAACCCTACCAAAAATTCAGGCCTGAAAGGATGAAGAGAAGGGACACGAATAGGGTGATTCCTTTCTTGAAGACAATGATCATACCAAAGTTCGAAGACTGCTCAGTCTTAACATGCCCATATAAAAAAGAGGGCATTAATTAACTTTACAACCAACATCGAAAGATACAAAGAAGCAAATTGCTTTAGAAGTTTACATGAATTAAATTTACATTCGCTTAAAAGAAAGAAGGGTTTTATTTCGTTATTTACACATGAAAAATAATAGAGAAACTACTCCTTAATATCAGTTTGAGACCATTCAAACAAGAGTAGAAAATGGGACCCAAACTAAGGCTTGACAGGGAACATCCTCAACCCTGAAAAAACAGCTTTGTTGTCGGACAACCAATACTATTCGATCAGGTGTCAAAAGCACTTCGGAACACGAATGGGGGTTCCAGATGAGCCGGATGTACAGTTCCCCGCATATGTAATGTTCCTCGCCTCACAGGTGACTCTGTACATGTGGCAGCGCCCCAGCGATAGTCAAGGTACCCCAACTCGGGGAAGGTGGGGTGGAGGGGGGACAACCGAGTCTAACAACCTAAAACACAGACATATATAGTCCGTGAGCCAGACCCCAAATTTTGACCAATCGGTACAAATAAGGCGAACCAGATGAAACAATGCTTTTGGAAAGCTTAAAATTTGTAGTTTCCAAATATTCTTGCTGGACCTTTGTAGCTGGTAGCGTTTTCGTGTAAATCTTCATCAAACGTAGGCACCTAATATTTTAATATTGGGCGCAAACTTAAAATGTTGATAAAACAATAAGGCTACTCTTTTGAAATGTCCAGCAAGCATTATCATCTACATAGAATCCTTCATCATTGACATGAGGGACGTTTGGTTCCCCCGAGTGGTACCGATCAATCCTTCTGGCCCACGTTAAAATTAATGAAAAATCACGACTTAACGTAACCAATCGTCAAAGGCGTAGAATTAACCTAACCGGGCATTCAATTAACCTACCCGGGCATTCATTTAATCTAATCGGGCATTCAGTTGACCTAACCGGGCATTCAATTAACCTAATCTTGCATTCAGTTGACCTAACCGGGCATTCAGTTGACCTAACCAAGCATATATATATATATATATATATATATATATATATGTGTGTAGAGCGTTCAACTTCCACCCGGGTAACGCGTGGTCGATCCACTAGTTACTCTATAAGATTAGTAAACTGCATGCAGTTTAACGCTGTTCACGATCATATTAATTGTTCATCTTTATGGTCATATACATTACATTATAATTACCTGTATGTCAATGACTGCGCATTCAAATTTCAATTGTCCTTTAGATATACTCTATATATCTATGTTATATGTTGTTGGACTAGGTTGTCCCCCCTCCACCTACACCTTTCCCCAGTTGAGGTACCTTGACTATCACTGCGGCTTTGCCACATGTACATATGCGAGCAACTGTACCTGGATATGTGAAATGGAGAGCTCAGGAAACCAACTCGCTCCTTCACCAAGCCAACTGGAGGGGTGGGACAGCAAGCCTAACCTCTGTGAAGTGAAAAATCGCCACTGGAAAGGAAAAACGGTGTGTGTGTGTGTGTGTGTGTGTGTGTGTGTGTATATATATATAATCGTAGAGAAATGTGTTCTTAGGAAACTGACATTTAAGGCTAAAAAGGATGATGAACGCCCAAGTCAGCATTATGAACATTTAATTTCAGACGTTTGGGAAGGCACACTCTCATCATCAGTGGCTAAAACAATAACATAAAAGTAAAATAAAAATTGTGAAAGACCAGTCAGACACGTAGACGATGAAAGTAATTTAAAAATTTAAAACCCTACAACAATAAAAGTAAAATTACAAAGACAACTGCAATCTGAAATTCATTTAAATGTCATATTCAGATATACCATACAGTACCTTACCTTACAACCTTACAAAGGTTCCGCGCGATGATTTCTCATTTCGCGAAGGTCAAGCTTGTCGCCCCTCCTCTCGTGTTGGCCTGGTGAAGTAGTGAGTTGGATTCTTGCGCTCTCGACCTCACATAGCCAGGTACGCCTGGCTCATCGGGGATTGTTCTGAGCTAGGAGTCTAGTCTTCTTTTGAAGATTTCCACTGCAACTCCCTTCGTGTTTCTTAGGTCTTTGGGCAACTTATTAAACAGTTTCGGTCCTCTCACTACAAAACTATTTTCTTTCAGGGTTAAGGATGTTCCCTGTCTCGCCTTCAATTTAGGAATACGACAGTCTACCGCTTCTACTTTCCACCGTTGTTTGGGGAGTTATTGGATTCAGAATAAGATTAGGGACTAGTTTCTCCATTATTTTCCAAGTGTAAATAATGGTGTATCTCTCTCTTCTCCATTCCAGTGAGTCGAGGTCTAGTTCGCGTAACCTTTCCCAGTAATTTAATTCTTTGCACCCATTGATCTTGGCTGTGAAGTTTCTTTGGATCCCTTCCAGCTGTCTAATGTCTTCTTTTTTATATGGGGATGTTAGGACCGAGCAGTATTCCAATTTGGGTATTATCGGGGTTTTCAGTAGAGGAATCATTACATTCCTATCCATTCGTTTAAAGGTTCTCAATATCTGACCCGTTATTCTCTTTGCTCTGTTTACTGCTATATTATTTTGTGTGTTTCAAATTTCGCATCATCTGTCATTACAACCCCTAAATCTTTTGCTCTAGAATTTCTCTGAATTTCCTGTCCATTTGGGGTATAATATTCCATGGATTTTAGGTCTTCTCTTTTTTCGTACCGTAACAGCAGAAATTTATCGGTGTTAAACTTCATATTGTTGTCTTCCGTCAACTTGTAGATTCAGTTTATGTCGGTTTGTAGAGATCCTATGTCTTCTGGGTTTCTTATTTTTCTACTGATCTTTGTGTCATCCGCAAAGGATGTTAGTGTGCTGTCTCTGGTAACGTCCTCATCTATGTCAGTTAGCATGATTATGAAGAGTAGTGGAGCTAATACTGCTCCTTGTGGTACCGAGCTGAGGACCTCTGATTCTGATGAAGATACTCCTTGTACTGTAACGACTTGCCGCCGCTCACTAAGGAAATTTTATATCGATTTCCCTACTTTTCCTGTTATTCCCATATATTTCAGTTTATGTATTATGATTCCGTGGTCACACTTGTCGAACGCTTTAGCAAAGTCTGTGTATAGTACATCATAGTTTTCATTACTTTCAAGTGAATCAATAATGTTGTTGTAGTGTTCCATTAGTTGTGATAGGCATGATCTGCCTGACCGAAACCCGTGTTGGTTATCATTGAATTTTTTCTGAGTTTGCAAAGTCATAGATTTTCTGTCTAACTATTCTTTCAAATATTTTAGTGAGATGAGATGTAAGCGATATTGGCCTATAGTTTTTGGCCTCGGATCGATCTCCTCCTTTATATATTGGGACTATGTTCGCGCTCATCATGATGCCCGGTATTTCTCCCGTGTCTAATGATCGTCTCAATATCCAGTATAGGGGCTCAGCGATTGCATTCTTGCAGTTTTTGATCAGTGTGTCATTCCATTTATCCGGTCCTGCCGCTGAGTGTGTTTTTAGTTTTCCTATGGCTTGTGTAATATCATCCGTCGCAAAGTCGAAATCAGTTATACTATCGCATATTAATTTGTCAGTTTTTGGGGTACTGAAAGATGATTCGTACTGAGCTCTTAATATTTCAGATACTTCTGTTAGATCATCAGCTAAATCACTGTTCTCATTTTTTAAAGGTCCGATAGTCGCATGGTTTTTCGACTTTCTTTTCGCGAAGTGTACTTTGAGATAGCCTTTATCGCTTCTATAGCGTCGTTTTCTTTTTCTGTATGCTTCTCGATTAGCTCCTGTATGACGACATCGATACTTTGTAGTTTATCATTTAATATTTTTCTGATGTTGTTATCTTTACAATTACTTAATTTTGCAGTCACTCTTTTTCTCTTTCGGAACAAAGCCCTTTTTGTCTTTCGAACCTGCTTCTCTTTCCTCTTTGTTGCATCTTTGGAACATGTTTTTCCACAATTTCTAACGTCTCCTCTAAAGTCATTAGCATCTCCTCCGTTGTCTTCGCCTCGAAAATGGTTTTCCAATCTATTACTTCAATGCTGGATGTCACATCTTCCCAGTTTATAGCTTTGGAGTGAAAATTAAAAATTTCGAATTTGTTTCTTTCTGTTGTGCGTGTTCTTTCCCTTCCTGTTGCCTTTATATTAATTGTTATTTCAATGATGTTGTGGTCTGATATCATAGTTGGGGATATTTCTACATTATCAATTAGATTACTGTTGTTTGTGAATACCAAATCTAAGCAGTTGTTTTTTCTTGTGTTTTCTGTTATTTCTTGCGTTAACATAAATTAAACAGCTAAAGCTAGTAGCATTTTTACCTGCTCCTGGTCTTCTCGTGTGCCCCCCTTGTCCTGATGTATATATATATTTTTTCCTATCCTTTTATATTTCATGAATGGGAAATTAAAATCACCACAGAGAAAAATATTTGGGGTTGGAGAGTGTAGATTTTCACCAAGTTTCTTACCTCTGTAATGGAATCTGAAAATTTTGAGGTTGGTGTGTTTGGGGGTCTGTACATTACAATTAGTACCAAATTTAATTTTTCAATTTTTGCTGCTACACGTTCTACGTAGTTGTTTGAGGTACTTATAGCCATTTCTGCTATGTGCCTTTCGCGTGTGTAAATAGCACATCCTCCTTTACGTCTCAATGTTCTGTCGGCTCGGAGGATGTTATAGTTGTCAATTTGTATTTTTTTTGTCAATACAGGACTCACAATTTTCACAGTTCGCCTGGCAGTCCTTTACATGAGTTTCCGTGAGGCATGCAAAGTCTGCTCCGGCTTGCATGAGTCCTTTCAGGTATACAACTTCGTTCGTGGAGTGGTTTGATTTAAGGGTATGTTGGCTAGGATTATTTTTATTTTTTCTCTTTCTTTTTTGCATACAGGTGGTTCTGATTTGTTTTCCAATGGGGGTGACGGTTTCGTTGCCTTGTGGTCCTCCGAGAATTTACCTCTTTTTATCTTTGTCGGTACCTGTTGTCCCGATAACGCATGAAGTGCCTTTGTTCGTACCTTCTGTCCGGCTCTCGGATTCCTATATTTATATTTGTCAGCTGGTTTTGTAATTGCTGGAGAGTATTTAGCAGCTGAAATGTGTTGGCTGCGTCTAAAAAATTGGCACTCTTCTTTGATGTTCGTTTTTTCTGTTCCTTCGTTGCGTTCCTTTGAGGGTGGTGGTATCGGCATTTTTTTTTCGTATTTGCAAGTCCCATATCTTTCATAAGTGTTGCAGACCGTAAGATGTTGGAACATGCATTTTTTATCAAACTTGCAGTATCCACTTGTGTAATGCATTTTGCATAATGTGGGGGAATGTGCATATATGCATTGCCCATCCAGATATCTGCAGTTTCCTTTCGCGTAGTATTTGCATACGATATTTTCTACGCTTCTGCGTTCTTTCTTATTATTTTCCAAGTTCTTAGTTTTGGCATTATCATTATTTTTCTTTGGCTGTTTATTTTCTACGTTTTTAATTATTATCTTTTTATCATTTCGCTCGTTGGACCGTTTGTCTACTTCGCAACTTTTACTTATTTCTTTCCTTTCATCTATGTCTTCCTTCCGTATTATATTGTTTATATCGTTATTTGTTATTAAATTGTGCTGTTATTCGTTATTTCGTCTTCACTCTCATCCACCCGGTTTTTCGTTGGGACCATTCCGGATCCATGTGTCCCCATTATTTCATTCTTTTTTGTAACTTTCGAGTCTGCTATCTCCATTTCTTTAAAGACCGAGAAAGAATTTACGGTCTGTGTACATGCGTCACATAGAAATTTGATCCCCACGAAGTGTTTCGCGTTCGAGAGAAGAGTTATTTCCCCATCATTCCAATTCATGCCGTTAAAGTCGTTTAATCGTTGGCAGAAATCATATCTAATCGCTAAGTTTTCCGTTGTTACTAAATTGCACAAATTACAGATTAAGTGAGAATTTGGACCCATATCCATGCTATTCCTTAATTAGCGTTAGAAGAAATACCCACACAAATTCTTTATTTATTTATTTTTAATTTTATTCCTGTTTCTTTCCTTTCGATGTTCGAGGGTATTTCGAGGGTTTTCTGACCTTTGCGTTTCATGACCTTTTACCTGCTTTGTATCAAACTTTCTCGAATGCCAACCGTATTTCGTTTTGAATATATATGTTAAAATTGGTGATAAATTATGTAAACTGTATTGCACTTTCTTAATTTTAATGAATTTCACTTTATAATTTATATGCACGGATTCATTGATACTTTATACACTTTCGGGTGCAAACAGAATAAACCGCCGAGTAGATTATTCCCTTCTAATTTGGGTGTTAAATAGAGAGAGCAAAACAACACGTCCATTTACCACAGGGTACAAACAACATACAGTATATAAACTTAAAATTAAAATTAATTAAAACAATTGTACAAAATTATTATTATTTTGTTATTTAATTTTTCTTTTATTTAAATTTTTTCTGAATTTTGTTATCTTTGTTTAAATTGAGAGTACCATTATGTCTCAGTAGCATGATTGCACAATGGATGAGTGCAACGCAATGTTGCAAATGTTGAGCAATTTTGCAGAAGGGGGAGGAGAATGTCGCAAGATATTATGCAACAAAGGGGAGGGGTCTTGCAACAAGTCAATGCTGTAAAGGGGTAGGGGTTATTAAAAAAGGGGAGGGGTTATCCCCCAAGCTGCAATAAAAAGGGGAGGAAGCTTTGGGAGAAGGGAGGATAACCTTCCCCAAAGGGATAACCTTAACTTTAGAGAGGGAGAAAAAAGAAGGAGGAGGGTCTTTGGGAGAGAAAGTGGGATGTTCTCACCCCCAAAGCGAAACACTAACCTAAGCCTTAATCTCAGAAAGAGAGAGGGGTGTTCGGTTGGTTCCAGCCAGAAGCATAATGAGAGTTAATCCGAGAGCCCGCTGTTTTATAAAGTATAAATCAGCCAGTTGGCTTAAGCAGCCAGTCAGCTTAGAAGGCTTAATCTGGCTTAGAAGGCGTAAATGGCTTGTTCAAGTGTACATTGTTAGGGTTGAGTTGCCAGATTTCGGTATTTATTTAATTAAAGCATATATTATTGACAGTTGGCTTTCCGCCAGTTGGCATTATCCGACAGTTGGCTTAATCCGACAGTTAGCTTAACCCGCCAGTTGACGTAGAATACCTAGAAGACAGGTGTATATATTAATTAACTTTACAGCTGCCAGATTGCACTATTCAGATATTCTTGACAGTTGGCTTAGAAATCCGTCAGTCGGTTTAGAAGGCGTAACCAACCATTTGCTATACATATAATTAAATAATAATATCGTTTATATATACAACCAAAATAATTAAATAAAACACCACTACATCATTCTGTTTATTTAGACGAATTATTGGAATCAATTTCACGAATTATATAGAAAATAAACATACAATCCTATACAAACGATGGAATATATATGATAAAAAAATAAAATAAAAAATAATAATAGTATAAGAAATACGAACGAGGAATATATATAAAATAAAAAATAAAAAATAAAAAATAATATAAGAAATGCAAAACGATGCCGTATAACCATCAATATAACAGTAAATAAGAAATATATATATATATAATTATATTAAATTGAATATATTGATAATAAATATACATCAAAATACATTCACTTTATGTTTTACTGCGCTTAACTAAAACAGTAAACTCGCAAGTAATCGAGTTTACAGTCACATTATTATTGCTTTGAACTAAGCAGTAAATACGATTTAACATTATTTCACCGCTCAAGTTATAGGGATACCTACACTCGATGTAAATGGCCTTCATATCGTTCAAAACTATTTTTGTGCCCACTTTACATTCGGTTAGCAAATTCAAAAGCACGCACAAAGAGGTCAATGTTAGCCACATCATTATTAAATATAAGTTTATAAACACTCCTTTCCAATCAAGGGTTTATTCTTGCCGATCCGAGCTTTTCAATCGTGAACTCTTCTTCACAATGCATAGCGGCAGTTGAAATAATCTTCTTAGTCGTAACGACAGCTGCTCATTATATAAAGAAACAGTTCTTCAGGGTGAAAGGTGTAAGTGAGCTCAGCCCTGTACCGCTCAAGTGCTTTGTACCAAAGTTCATGATATTTCAAAAAGTCTAAACCTTTCAAATAAGCATCCAGCTGTAGACCATTTTCGCCTTGTTCAGTCTTACACTCGGTAAACCCATCGAGCAGAGCGGTGAATGCGTATTCAAGAACCGTATCAAAATAAAGAATATCCGTAACACGCGCGTCCAATATAGGCTTCAACTTGCGGAAACCGACGATTTCAAAAATTTTGGAAGGATGAAACGGTTTCGCGTAGTGACAAGAATGTTATTATCAGAAGCATTCTTCCCTATCAGGCGAATATCAATGCATGGCTGATCGTGATGAATCGCGTACGGCGTTGTTCCAACGTGAATGCTTGTAACCCATTATACTGGGTAGGTGTTTTGAGAAATTTTCCGATACATGAAACAGTACCGGTTTTAATGTTTTATCACTCCCACTCCCCAGAATGCGCACCAGACATTTTCGTTCATTTCCACGAACTATTCTCACTCCGGCGCAGTATTTGAGAGAAACATATGCCCAAACTTTTCCTTTTTGGTTAGCAAACGATACTTGTCTCTAAATTCTGTTAAAAACTCAAGGAGGCCTTTAGCCACAACTTCATTACAAACCTCGTCATGATATATATTAATGTTGTGGTAAAAATACTTAAGATGCTCCATGATGACAAGATTTACATTTTCAGCGGCAGGGTACGAGTACTTGGTATGATTCAACATGATATAATATCAACAAGACTCACTAACCATAACCGTTGCTTCTCTTCTGCACGTCTGGTTTCTTTTATAAAGTTTGTCCTACAACATACAGTACTTCAATACATCGCTTGTACCACAAAATCCCGCAATGCTCTCGCCAGAATACGCGTACAGTATTTTTACCTCTTGTTCCTCAAGCTTCGGAAGGTTCAATGTAACCTTAAATGTATCAAAGGAGGATGGAATAGGGAGCAATTCAGTATCCACCATATCTTCACACTTTGCCGAATACCACTTCATAAACGTCGAACAGGCAATATTAAAGGTAGCCATTACTAAACGAAATATTCAGGGTATATATACACAAATACATGTAATAAATAAAATAAACATATCTTCAAAAATAGATATATAAAACAATCAAAGATTATGGTACCCAAAGCGTGCGGTATCATAGGTACCAGGCACGTGGTAACATTTCCTATAGGTGTTACGGCACACCTTCGTACCCCTAAGTTGCTTTACGTCCCCCAGCTTCTGCGCCCAAAAAATTGTGGGTCACTACAGTTAGTTGGGATGGCTGTTTTCCCTCGACATCATCCAAGAACACTAGATCCTTCAACGAATCAAAGTTAACGACCCGCCAATTCGTTTGGTTGAGCGTGATACCCTTAGCCTTCACGATATATTTCATATTCTCATCAACCCTCACCCGTACCCCATAAGTTTTTTGTCCTGTTGAGACAAAAGAGTTGGCGTATGCGATGTCTTCATACTCATCCTTGATCTCATCAGTCAAATCTCCGAGGAATTCACCAATAGGAGGCATGTATTCACCCTCCTTCTCTGTGAATATCACACTATCTGTATCTGCGTACAAAACCCCCTGACCAAGAGAATGCAATAGGCCCCAAGGTTTGGTGCGTGCGTAGGCCGTTGTGAAGCTGGCTACAGGTATGTTTGTAACCCATCAGGTATCTCTGGCCAATTCGGTATTGTTGTACTTTATTATATTAGTATTACCTACATTCACGATCTCCATGACCTCTTTATCGGTAGCGTTGGTACAATCCAAGACTTCACTATAACTTTTTGCCAAATGAACGTTCCCAGTATTCTGTGCAAATTTTCCCCAAAGACTGTTTAGACACAACTTTGCACTAAAGCGATTGCCAGGATTCTTAACAATTTTGGAACGGTCAAGCTGTATACCTTCATGGTCACGGTAACTTTGAATCTAAGCCGATTTTTCATCTTCGATATCAACTCCCCGCGGACACCCTGATACTTCTACCTTATCCTTCAAAAATGCGTTTATATATGGCGTGAAAAGGTTGGGTAACTTCTGAAACCTCCACACCTCATGTATCTTCAATATTCTGTAGCTATGGCGAATGGCTAGGGACAGCTCAGGGCTTGTATATACACCTCTTATCTTACGCTGGTTGGTTGTGTGATTAGAATCCCCATTGTTCTCCTCTGCGCATTTCACGAAGAGGGGAAACATGAGCTTGTGATCTACAACGATGGGTAAGATCGGCATCCATAAATCGCGTGGAGTGAGCACATCTACGAAAGAAAGGCCGAAATAGTACCCTTTGAAATTTGTAAGGAGCACCTCGATTGGGGGCAGTTCGGGTCCCACCATATTTTTAGGTGCACGTAGAAATTTAAAGAGAAGTCGTAGTAATGGACTTTCACGCCCTACGTAGGCGAAAAGTATAGCTTGAAGGGATTTGTACGTCCTCCGAACAAGCTATCACCGCATTTGATAGGATCCAGCATCATTGAACGCTTGATCGTGTTTATTTCTTCACGGTACTGTCCATCTGTTTCCATTCGTGCATTATACTCATGCTCCCCCAAGACCTTGTGAGTGAACTGGGAGCCAATAAGTTGATCGTGGGTGCGGGTCCACGTAAAACTGTCGGCAGGAGATCTACTGTGGATATATCCTACGATTCCACACTCAGGACGTGGGCATCCGTGCCACCAGCAACCGTTAAAGGAGTACACAGTCTTCTCACCAGTGGCAGTGTTTGCAAAGGAGGAAACATTGAAATTGCCAACTACGAGAGAATGCGGTCGCCTTATTTTGAACACACATGTTATTCGTAGTGAAGGAATTCATTGGTTTGCAATCTATTTAAAAATTTTGATTCACTCGGTACTCAACCATGGAGTGACCCTGTTATTGTAAAATTTCTCGAGCAGATGCATATCACCGAAGTTGTATAGAATCCATTCCGTCTACATTGTAGGATATTTTAATAATACTTGCGGGATATACTGCCTTTCATTTCTCATGCATATGTCACGTGGTAAGGAATTTATAAATTTTTTAAATTTATTCGACCCGTGTCACACTCAACGAAACGACGAAATGGTATGCAGACATATAAAAAGCCGTTTTTCGATTGTGCGCAGTCGTCGTATAGTATGATGTTTTGTTCGTGTTTATATATAATTGCATCTAATTATATTAATTTGTGTATTCTGTTGCTCATTTAAGATGGTTATTTTACTAAAAACATGATTTCTTTCATTTAATAACTTCATGAAAATACATTGCTTCTTACCCGAAAAAAGAGATTGAGACAAAAAAACTTTCATTATTTCGTTAATGATGTGACAATCGCTGGGTTGACTGCTCTGTAAATCTTCTACCTCCGTATTCAGGTGCACGTCATGGGTTTCTTCAAAACGAAAACATTATATAACACGTGTCAAATCCTTATCGGACCTTAAAGGAGAAAGAATAATTAATTAGTTCATACTGAGTCTTTTTAATAAAAACCCGATTGTTTAAAACATATGCAGAGTGTACATATAGTAAGAGTATTACAATGTGAAGATATCTTCGAATCGCTCAGAGAAGTTTCTTTAAAAGAAAATGCCGAATAACATTTAATTTATTATGGAAATTATAAAATTATTTAAAACTTGCAACAATCAAAACAGGACTTTAGCATAATATTAATTGCAAACTTATCTATAACTGGGATACCTACTATTTAAATGAAGCATTATAAATGTGATGAGTTGAATTACTACAACCCTCCACACTATATATATATATATATATATTATATATATATATATATAATTATATTAATACATGGGTGTCACATAAGTCCGGCATCATAGGAGAAATTCATATTTTTCATTTCTACAAACCATAATTCATATTTTTCTCTTTCTACAGGCCATAATGTCTGTGAGCAAGGAAGAACGAATCAGATAATTCTACTCATAGGAAATCGGAGTCAAAGAGATTTTGCAACAAGTCTGCTAACACAACTCTGTGTTATTGGCTCGCGTCTGGATGCAGTCTGTAAATTCAGCAGCGGCCTCTCTTTGACTCCGATATGAGTAGAATTATCTGGAGTCGTTCTTCCTTGCTCACAGACATTATGGCCTGTAGAAAGAGAAAAATATGAATTATGGTTTGTAGAAATAGAAAAATATGAATTTCTCCTATGATGCCGGACTTATGAGACACCCTGTATATATATATATATATAATGAAATAATCCAGAACAGTGTTCTTTCTCCTAATAACAGACACACTAAATAAATAATAAGTTCGCGAATAATTGGCTACAAAAAATAAAATTACAGGCACATAATTACTACATTTCTATGGCAGTCTCTTGCGTCGGAACGAAAGGAACGTCATTGCAAATATCATGGACGGTATGCGTTGGAAATAATCGGTCCCGGTCGGCTGCGGTTAAAATGATTAATTGTAGACATGGCTGCAGTGTCTCCAACTTGATATAAATCCGGTAAACTGTAAAGTGCTTGATTTATGACGGAGGGATTGTTTTTTCACTGGTGAAAATATCTACTGTGAATCCCAGCTGAAAATATTTCCGTCTATATGCATGATCCCGAAAAGACTAATAGGCGGTTTGTAAGTTTGATTTTTGGTTGTCAATGTAACTGGGCGGGGCTATGTTAAATTTGTGTACCATCGTAACACCGATATAACGGACCCACGCTTTGAACTTCCTGATTGGCTGAATAATGGTGTCTTTATCTTCTCTCTGTAGATTTAATATTCACATCTCAAGGTGCATGAGTGAACTGCCAATTGCCATCCCCACCACGATGGTTTCACATATTTGCAATATTATTTGCTCCCATACTATTCTCGGTTTTCCCATTTTGGAACCCACCCCTTCATGCAATATCCCTCACCCCTTTGCAAAATTGATCAACATTTGCAGCATTGCATTCTCTATCACGCCAACATTTTGTATTATTTGCGGTCATACTATTCTCACATTGATCCTCAACTTTCCACATTTTGGATACATCTAAATCGGTTCATTTTCTCCGTAGATTTATTTTCACATCTCAAGGTGAATTGCCACTTGCAACCTCTACCACTACAATATTTTGCATTATTATTTGCGGACATATTACTCGATCCTCAATTTTTACCTTTTTGGATTGGGAAATGACTGTTTAATTTGAACAGCGGTAAGTCGTTACAGTAGAAGGGGAATCTATGGTCTGAACCATAGGTCTGGTTAGGTTCGGGAGCCAGCATGCTGGAACGAACCAAAGCCTCACCGCCAAACTCTGCACAAGGAATCAATTATGTTTTTCAATTTAATAAAATGAATTGTTGAGTCTCTTTTTTCCAAATTTTCCCTTTACGATCTTATTGAGAGGATTTTATAATAAAGAAATTATAAATATTTTTGTTTTTCTTTTCATTCCTTTTTTTATACTTTTTAAAAATTTTGCTGTGACTACTTTCGACCATCATAAACCAACTCAGCAAATGAGTTCCAATATACTTATAAAAAAATTATGCTTTTTTCGTTTCAAAAACTTGTGCAAGAAGCCATTATAATAATAAGAATGACAATAATAATAATACGAGTGAGAGGATGTGGGCCGCAGTTTTTCGGGTGAAAGTTGGTATCCACGATTTTTGCGGTTTTGAAGAGGCCTCGGGCAAATCACGTGTTTCTTTTGTGTGCCGCGTTTACCTCAATGTACATTTCTGTCCAGAAATGCTTTCAAAGAAAGGTTTGACATAAGTATGTAGACACTGTTAAAATTTTATTCTCTGAGAATATTTATAATGTTTATTGGCAAATTTAAAGTGGTAGCATGAAAGTACGAAATAATTTTCATTGAAAACAAATGAATAAAGGATTCCTCTTCTTTGATTCGCGGAATTTTTTTTATAAAAAAATAACAATTAATTTGGGGTTAAAATCAATAATCTATGTTTTTCAATCCACCTTAGACCTACAGTATACACAATAGGCACACGGGGGGGGGGGGCGTATGTTTCAATGTAATCTATGTTTTTCACTCCACCTTAGACCTACAGTATACACAATAGACACACGGGGAGCGTATGTTTGAATGTAATCTATGTTTTTCACTCCACCTTAGAACTACATTATACACAATAGGCACATGGGGGCTTATGTTTGAATGTAATCTGTTTTTCACTCCAACTTAGACCTACAGTATGACATGGAATCCTAGATATAGTACGGAATACGTCACTAAATTTTTTATTTTATTCGTGTTGCAAAAGAGTACACATCTTTTTGAACAAATTTAGATGATATTTTAATATATATATATATATATATCGTTTAAAGTGTGTATTGTTATTTTTTGCTTGTATTTTCTGTCATTTGTTTTCCTCATTCATTTCGTATTAATGGTTTTTCTTTTTTTGTTAATTAAAATAATATAAAAGTATATATATATATATTATATATATATATACCTCTCATTTAATTCTTTTGTTAAATACTTTGATTTCGCTGAAATTTCTTTATAAAAAATAATAAACTTCTCATTTAATTCTTTTGGTTGTATATATATAAAGTGTACTGTTATTTTCTGTGGTCAATTTGGTTTTTTATTTTTTTCGGATTGTCAAGTGAATTTCCTTTAAATATTGGGATTCGTTTTGCGTCTAAATGTATTGTAATAATTCGAGCAATTATGGAGAACGTTTTCCTGGCTCTTGTGGGCAGTGTAAAGCTTTCGCTTAACTAACTATATTGAGAAGACACAGAGGAATGACAAAAGTAAATAGACATTTTCGGAGAAGTTAGTTAAAATAATTATTGTTTTTCTTTTATATATAAAAGTGTGCACTGTTATTTTGCAGGCATTTTCCTTTTATTGTTAATTAAATAAATAATGTGTTTTAATTAGTTCGAGCAAATTAAGGAGAACGTCTCCCTCTCTCTTTCCTTTAATAAATAAATAAATAATATAAATGGTGCAGCCTGGTAATCCTGCATACAATTAAATTATATAGGAGTCTCTGAAAACTCATCTATAAATACATAATTAAAATGGTGGTATCTGGTAACCTTCCTTATATAAATAAATAAATATATAGTGCCCTCTGGTAACCCCTCCATATATTAGTAAATAAATAAGTGGTATCTGGCAACTCCAGACGCTCTATATAACAAATGCTGGGACCCTGGACGCTCATTATGCGTCTGGCTGGAGCCAGACGAACATCCCTCTCTCCTTCTTAGATTAAGGCTTAGGTTAGGGGTTTCCCTTTGGGGGGTGAGGGCATCCCACCTTTTACCCCAAAGACGCTCCTCCTTCTCCTTTCTCTCCCTCTCTTAGGTTAAGGTTACCCTTTTAGGGGAGGTCATCCTCCCTTCTCCCCCCAAAGCTCTCTCCCCCCTTCATTGGATAACCCTTCCCCCTTTGTTGCATAACCCCTCTCCCCTTTGCAGCATTGACCTGTTGCATAACCCCCACCCCTCCCTTTGCAGCTTGGTGATAACCCCTCCCCCTTGTTGCATAACCTCTCGCAACATTCCCCTCCCTCTTTGCAACGTTGATCAACATTTGCAACATTGTATTTCACTCTCCCTTTTTGCGGTCACACTACTTGTCTCCCGCTAAAGGGAGAACTTAACCTTCAACTATGTAATCTTAGGCGATCTTGTTATATTTTATTTTATAAATATAAAAATTATTCTCGCAATATCCACCATCCGATAAAGAGCTGTTAAAATTCCTGTTATAGCGACCACCTGAAAATAGGCTTCTCCTCCTTGTTTTTACCTCACCATCAGAGGTGCAGAGGCCTATTAAATTCACTTATCTTTGCCTTCTACACCTCCTCCTGTAGAAGTTCAAAAGTCCTGACTAGTGAACTGAAACTCTTACGGAAAACCTTTTCTGTTTTTGTCAGTTCCTACTTATAATTTTGGTAGTATCACCTGAGTGTCAAAATATATTCTGATTCAAGCTGCGCGGATTCTCTTGAGGGACGCGGGAACAGGGGGAGCCCCACAACTTTAAAACCGTGGGGGGCGACGCCCTCCCAACTTTTCATAGTAGCCAAACGCCATATTGGTCAAGTAATTCTATGCAACCAAAGAATTGACATACTGTAAGTGGGTATATCCTGTTAATAATTTTCTTTCTTGCACTAGGAACCTAGTTTATGTTAACGAAATGTCATTGAGAGACCTGTTTTATTAAACATGAGAAAATACTGAGTAGCTAAGGGCCACTTAGACCAATTCAGGGGACCCATTTGGTTCAAATCTTACACTATATTCATCCATGTGTATCTCCTTCCACTCACAAGCCAACCAACTTCACTTTCAAATTACGTGCCAGTATTATCGTTATTTTGTCAGAGTGACAGATATTCTTGTAGATTGTCCAAATAAATTGCAAATGAAATTTAATTTTCAAATCTATGCAAAATAATGTAAATAGGGAGACAGAACAAGAAACATATATTTATCAAATCGATGGACATTGGGCATGATCTATATGAAACAGAAATGTTAGAAAAAATGGACTTTTGCTCATTATATAATTACAAGTAGCAGGGACGGGGAGGAAGCTGTCCCCACAACTTTAAAACCGTGGAGGCGACGTCCCCCCAGCTTCAGAATACTTATCGTACCATTGAATCATTCCGGCCAACCACCGAAAACCAACGCTTTCTTCAGATTGTTCAAAATGGCCACACCGTCAAACTCGCAGTGCTGGAAGTGGCTCGCGCGACATGTGTAACATTATTGTGATGTTAGAGGCAAAATTCTTTCTTTTTTCTTTAGAGACACGTTTTATGGACAAACTGCAACAAAGTAATTATAAAATTATAAAAATATGTTGTAAATTCTACAATTTCAATGCTGCAATTATGTTTTAAAATTTAAAAAAAAATCACACCATTATTTACTCGCGTAATTACGTTTGGCAGCATTTCGAGGTTATCAATGAAAGAGCAAATTCAACTTATTTTTAAAAACTATGAACATGGAGATACAAAGTGCTTATCAAGGTATAACAGGAGGCTTTATAGGAATGATAGGGGCTGGATCATCAATTAATGAAGTTGCTGAATGTTTCGATGTTCATGGAAAAACAGCACAGCAATAGGTTGCACGCTATCATATTGAAGGAAGTATTTCTGCCAAACCAAGATCTGGTCGCCCTCATACGTGACTAGACAGTGAAAAAAATTAATAATGGTGGGCATGACGTTCTGTATAACCTTCATATAGGTACATGTTTAGACTATTACGTACAAATTTACACGAGTAAATGAATATCAACAAAATTATAAATATACTTTTTCAGTAAATGTACTTTGGAACTATAAACTAAGTATTGTTGATATAATTATTGGTATTATTAGTAGTAGCAATTATGGAGAACGTTTTCCTGTCTCTTGTGGGCAGTGTAAAGCTTTCGCTTAACTAACTATATTGCGAAGACACAGAGGAATGACAAAAGTAAATAGACACTTTCGGAGAAGTTAGTTAAAATAATTATTGTTTTTCTTTTACATATAAAAAGTGTGTACTGTTATTTTGCAGGCATTTTTCTTTTATTGTTAATTAAATAAATAATGTGTTTTAATTAGTTCGAGCAAATTAAGGAGAACGTCTCCCTCTTTCTTTCCTTTAATAAATAAATAAATAAATAAATAATATAAATGGTAATAGTAGTAATAGTAGTAGTATAGTAGTAATAGTAGTAGTATTTTTATCATGCTTCTAGTTTTTTAGTTTTATTTGGTTATTATAATCAAGATAGATAATAGTAATACATTAACGTCTAGGCTGATTATATTAGTTGTTATTATTATCATTAATATTAGTGTTATTATTATTATTATTATTATTATTATTATTTTACTTTCATCCTTGTTCTTATTATTTGATGATATTATTATCGAATAATATTAACCAATACTCGATAGATTTTAAGTATTATACTCGTTACAATCTCCCACACAACTATCTCCTTACCTTCAACAATACACAACTCAGTCCTTCCTCTTCTCTTAACATACTTGGCGTTTCCTATTTTCTTGATCTTTCCTGGAAATATCACATATATTCTCTTTCCAAAGTAGCTTCTAAGAGGTTAGGTATGCTGTAACGGCTTCGCAGTTTCTTCACCCCAACTCAGTTGCTGTCTCTGGACTAGGGTCTTGTCTGCTCCTACATGGAGTACGCTTCTCATGTGTGGAGTGGCTCAACCCACACAGCTCTACTTGACCGGGTGGAATCCAAGGTTTTTCGTCTCATCAGTTCCCCGCCTCTTACTCTCTGTCTTCAATCCCTCTCTCTTCGCCGCAGAGTTGGCTCACTCTCTCTATACTATCGCTATTATAACGGACACTACTCTTCTGAACGCTCTAACTGCATGCCTCTTCCTCTAAGGAGAGCACGCAGTACCAGAGTTTCGGCACATTCTCATTCCTTTTCTGTCCAACTCTCTAACGCAAGGGTTAATCGGCATTTTCAGTCTTTCATCTACTCAACCGGTGAACTCTGGAACTCTCTTTTTCTTCTATGGCGGGGCGTTTTCCCCTTGGTCTCTCCTTCCTGTATAGGAAAAAACATAATTATTGGTGCAAGTGTTTTCTTATTGTGAAGTGAATATATATGTAGCATGAAATAAATTCAATAATTTCAGACCATGTTCATGACATCCATTTACAACTTCGAAGGACATTGTTCATAAACTGGGTTTAAATTGTAGCTGTCGTACTGTTTGTTGGCGTTTATGGAAAACAATATTTTCCACCATATTCCTGCCAAAAACTTTTATTGACAGAGCAACAAAAGCTCGTTACACTCAATTTTGAATTCCAATTCATTTCGTTTTACTAATTTTTGTATAATCAAAGATCAAAATAAAAATCGTTTATTACACAATACAATTTTAATTCATTCAGTTTACTAATTTCGTCTAGTTAATAATAAAAATAAAAATCGTTCACTACAGTGTGTATTTATATATATATATATATATATATATATGATGTAAAATAACGCACTGACGCATCGAAATATGGAGAAGGAAACTACTCTTCAGGAAGACGTAAATTTTTATTTCTTAACACCAATAGAGTTTCTGCTCCTCGCGAACTCTTCTCAATTGGTAATGACCGTATAAACAGAGAACAGAGTTTATATGCACCTGGAAGTTAATTAATTATCGCGGATGGGAAGGTTCAGTCAGCTAATCCCTGATAATTATATAATTAATAAAAATTTACGTCTTCCTGAAGATTAGTTTCCCTTTCCATATATATATATATATATACAGGGCGTCCCAAAAAAATGTATACACACTTTAACAGCTGATAGCTCAATTGATGTTTCTTTCTTTCCAAGTTAAACCCATTAGAATTAATAATGGCAGTCAGACTAAGCTTTGAACAAAGGAAATTCATTCTAAAATGCTACTGGAAGTGTGAAAACGCAGTTGAAGTGCAAAGACAGTTTAGTAGGGAGTTTCAAACAGATCCACCAACGCGACTTACCATCACTCGAATTAGAGATAAGTTTGAAGTCGATGGAAC